>PVJD01015184.1:0-25976 GCA_004026545.1 Mormoops blainvillei | reverse complement strand
ATGGGACAACTGTAATAGCATAATCAATAAAATATATATTTTTAAAAGTTGTTTAAGCTTTTCATTACATTTATTGGCGAGACAATGATTAATAAGATTATATAGATTTCAAGTGTATATTTCTGATACATGATTTTCATATTGCATTGTGTGCCCACTACGCAAAGTCAAAACATCTTCTGTCACCATATATTTGGCCCCCTTTACCCTTTACTACCTGGCATTCCCCTTTCCTCTGGTAACCACCATACTGTTGTCTGTGTCTATGACTTTTTGTTTTTCTTGTTTGTTCTTTGTTGCTTTCAGTTTTATATCCCACATATGACTGAGATCATATGGTTCTTAACTTTTTCTGACTTACTTTGCTTAGTATAATCTTCTCAGGACCCACCCATGCTGTCACAAATGGCCGTACTTCATCTTTTCTTATGGCTGAGTAGTATTCCTCTGTATATACGTACCATATCTTCTCTATCCAGTCATCTCTGGTAGGACACTTTGGTTTTTTTCCATGTCTTGGCCTCTGTGAATAATGCTGCAATGAGCATAGGGGTGCATACATCTTTGCGAGTAAGTGTTTTCAAAATGCTTTGTGTAGATACTCTGAAGACCGGTTGCTGGGTTATATGGTAACTGTATTCTTAATTTTTTGAGGAACCTCCATATGCTTTCCATAGTGGCTGTACCCGTTTATTTTCCCACCAGCAGTGAATGAGGGTTCCTTCTATGTAATTTATCATTTCAGGTCTTATATTTAGGTCTTCCATCCATTTTGAGTTAATTTTTGTATATGGGGACAAACCGTGCTCTAGTTTCATTCTTTTGCTTGTGGCTTTCTGATTTTCCCAGCACCATTTATTGAAGAGGCTTTTTTTCTCTACTGTGTGTTTTTAACTCTGTTGAAAAATCATTTGTTCACATGTATGTGGGTTTATTCCTGAGTTCTCAATTCTGTTCTGTTGGTCATTGTGTCTGTTTTTTTTGCCAATAACGTTGTTTTGATTTTTGTTGCTTTGTAGTATAATTTGAAGTCTGGGAATCCGATACCTCCATCCTCATTCTTTTTTCTCAGGACTGCTTTAGCCATTTGGGGTCTTTCATAATTCCATACAAACCTGAACGTTTTTGTTCTATTTGTTTAATAAATGTCATTAAGGTTTTGTTGGGGATTGCATTAAATCTATACATTGCTTTGGATAATATGGATATTTTAACTTATGTTGATTCTTCCAATTCAAGTACACAAAATATTTCTCCATTTCATTGTGTTTTTTTCAATCTCATAATAATGCTTTGTAGTTTTCAGTATGTAGGTCCTTCACATCCTTTGTTAATTTTATTTCTAGGCATTTTATTCTTTTTATTCAATTGTAGAAGGAATTGCTTTTTCACTTCTTATTCTGAAATTTCTTTGCTAGTATATAATAATGCAGTGAATTTTTGTACATTGATTTTGTGTCCTGCAACTGTTCTGTATTTGTGAATTTTTTCTAATAGTTTGTTTGGTGGATTCTTTAGGATTTCCTATCTACAGAATCATGTAGTCTGCCAAAAGTGACCCTTTTACTTCTTAATTTTTAATTTGGATGCTTTTTATTTCTTTCTCTTGCCTAATCATTCTGGCTAGAACTCCCAGTACTATGTTGAAAAAGAGTGGTGAGAGTGGGTGTCCTTGTCTTGTTCCTGATCTTAGACGAAAAGCTTTCAGTTATGCATCATAGAGTATGATACTGTCTGAGTGTTTTCCATGTGTGGTCTTTATTATGTTGAGGTACTTTTCTTCTATACCAATTTTATTGAGCATTTTAATCATAAATAAATGTTGTATCATATCAGATACCTTTACTGCATCCAATGATCATATTGTTTTTCTCATTAGTTTTATTAAAGTGGTGTATTACACTGATCTAATTGCATATGTTGAACCACGCTTATGCCCCTAGAATGAACCTCACTTGATCATGATGTATTAACTTTTTAGTGTATTTTGTGTGTGATTTGCTAGTATTTTCTTTAGGATTTTTGCACCTGTATTCATAAGAAGATAATCGATCTGTCATTTTCATTATTTTTGTGTGTTATCCTTTCCAGGTTCTGGTATTAGGGTTGTGTTGACCTCATTAAATGTATTAGGAAGTATTGACTGTTCTTTAATTTATTGGAAGGGTTTGAGAAGGCTAGGTGTCAAATCTTTGAATGTTTGGTAGAATTCAGTAGTGAAGCCATCAGGTCCTAGACTTTAACTCCTTGGGAGGTTTTGATGGTTGTTCCAATTTCCTCCCTGTTGATCAGTCTATTTAGATTTTCCAATGCTTCATGATTCAATCTGGGAAAGGTATGTTTCTAGGAACTTATCTATTTCTTTTAGGTTATTGAATATGGTGGCATATAGTTTTTCATAGTACTCTAGTGTGATTCTTTGTATGGCTGTAATTCGCCTCTTTCATTTCTGCTTTTGTTTATATGAGTCTTTTCTAGGCCCTTTTTTAAGTAAGCCTAGCCAGGGGTTTGTCAATTATATTAATCTTTTCGAAGAACTTACTCTCTATTGTATTAATTTTCATATAGCCTTTTTGTCCACTATTTCATTTAATTCTGCTCCAATTTGTGTTATTTTCTTTCTTCAACTGACTTTGGGTCTCTTTTGTTTTTCTTTTCTAGTTCATTAGGATGTAGTGTTAGTTTGTTTACTTGAGATTTTCCTTGTTTCTGGACGTAGGTTTGTAGCGATATAAACTTTCTTCTTTTTCTGCTTTTACTGCTTCCCTAAACTTTTGACGTGTGTATTGTCACTCTCATTCATCTCCACAAGGAATAAAGTGAACTATGAAGGCAAGGCCGTAAGATTATCATCCAACTTCTCAGCAGAAGCCCTGGAAGCCAGAGGGGAGTTGAACCAAATATTCAGACTACTGAGAGAGATATTATGAGCCAAGAATAATATATCTAGCAAAGTTATTCTTTAGATATAAGAAAGAAATAAAGACTTTTCTAGACATACAGAAGCTAAGGGAATTACTCATGAGAGACCTTCTGTAGGAAATACTCAAAAAGGTTATTCTACCTGAAACAAAGACCAAAAGGTCACAAATCTGTGAGTAAGATCACCAGTAAACTCACAATGTAAAAAGGAATACTATACAACAACCAAAATAAAAAAGGGACGGGGTAATGGTCTGAATTTGCAAAGGAGGATGCAGATTAGGTACATTCAGAAGTAAAAGGAATACTATATTGCCCTGGCTGGTGTGGCTCGGTGGATTGAGCGCTGGCCTCTAAACCAAAGGGTCGCTGGTTCAATTCCCAGTCAGGGCGCAGACTTGGGTTGTGGGCCAGGTCCCCAATAGGGTGTGCACAAGAGGCAACCTTACATTGATGTTTCTCTGCCTCTCTTTCTCCCTCCCTTCCCCTCTGTCTAAAAATAAATAAATAAAATCTTTTTTAAAAAGTAAAAGGACTATTGTCATTTTGTAAACCTAATTGTAAGTACACATAAAAAAACCAAACTTGAGACACATAAGTTAAAAAAAGAGGAAACAGGGGGAAAGTATGAAATACCACCAAACAAAATCAACAGACAGAAACACAAAGGAAAAGAACCAATAGAGGCACAGAGCTACCAGAAAGCAAAAGATAAAATGGCTGTAGGAAATCCTCATACATCAATAATAATCTTAAATGTAAATGGACTGAATTCACCAATAAAAAGGCACAGAGTAGCAGACTGGATCAAAAAACAAAACCCAACCATACGCTGCCTTCAGGAAACACATCTGAACTGAAAAGACAAATATAGACTCAAAGTAAAAGGGCGGAAAATGATTCTTCAAGCAAATGGCATCCACAGAAATGTAGGTGTAGTCATACTTGTATTTGACAAAATGAATTTCAAGATAACAAAGGTAATGAGAGACAAAAATGGACATTTTATAATAAGAAAGGGGACACTACATTAAGAAGACAAGACTTTTTTTTTTAAGATTTTATGTATTTATTTTTAGACAGAAGGGAAGGGAGTGAGAAAGAGAGGTAGAGAAACATCATTGTAAGGTTGCCTTCCGTGCACCCCCTACTGGGGACCTGGCCCGCAACCCAGGCCTGTGCCCTGACTGGGAATTGAACCAGCGACCCTTTGATTTGCAGGCCAGCATTCAATCCACTGAGCCAAGTCAGCCAGGGCAAGATAAGACATTTCTTAATGTATATGCATCCAGTCAGGGAGCACCAAAATATATGAAGCAACTACTAACAGAAGTAAAGGGAGAAACTGATTAAAACCCAGTCATTTTAGGGGACCTAAATACTCCATTGATAACTATAGATAGATCATTCAAGCATAGAATCCATAAAGAAATATTGACCTCTAACGACACAATTATGGACATAATTGACACTTACATAGCCTTTCATCCCAGGACATCAGATTATAACATTCTTCTCCAGTGGAATTAAATACCATATGATCTCACCTATAAGTGTAACCTAATCAACAAAACAAACAAAAGAGCAAAAAAGAACCAGAGACTTGGAAATACAGAACAAACTCTCAGTGACCAGAGGGGAGGGGGGAGGGGCAAGCAAAGGATCATGAATACAAGACTCATAGGCACAGACAATGGGGGGATTGACTGGGGGAGTGAGGGGTACAGTGTTAGGGTGAGCAAGGGGGAAAAAGGCCGGACAACTGTAACAGAACAATGATAAATTTTTAAAAACTTTAAAATGGAATTTCTGTTTGACACAGTGATCCCACTTCTGGGAATATAACCTAAAAATGTCACAACACCAATCAGAAAGAATATACACATCCCTATGTTTATAGCAGCATTATTTACAATAGCAAAGATCTGGAAACAGCCCAAGTGCCCATCAGTAGATGAGTGGATAAAAAATTCATGGCACCTTTCCACAATGGAATACTACACAGTTGTAAAAATGAAGGAACTCTTACCCTTTGTGACAGCGTAGACAGACCTGGAGAGCATTATGCTAAGCAAAATAAGCGAGTCAGTGAAAGACAGATATCATCTGACCTCATTTCTATTTGGAATCTAATGAACAAAAGAGACTCAGACAGGTGGGGGGGTTGGGGGACTTTAAGAGAATAACCATGGAATATATGCGTATACGCATAACCCATGGACACAGACAAAAATGTGGTAAAGGCCAGAGGGGAAGCAGGGACTGGGTGGAGGGGATCAAAGTTTGAGAAAATGGGGGACATCTGTAATAGTGTGAACAATAAAATAAAAAGTTTGAAATCATACGGAGCATATTTTCTGAACACAGTGCTTTGTACTTAGAAATCAACTGCAAAGAGAAGTAAAAAACCATAGAGATATGTGGAGATTAAACAACATACTGATAAAACATGACTGGGTCAAAGAAGAAATAAAAGGTGAAATCAAAAAAAGCTCTTGACTTTAAGAAGGGTGAAAATCAGTCTCATAGCTACTTAAAAGGGTCCAGTGAAATGCTATATTGATGTATAAAAACATCCACAGTTACCGTTTCAGAGTTTATTCTTCGTATCTGACTGATTAGTGGTTCCTCATACCTAAAACTGACATCTCTCTGCTTAGATGGCCATCTTGGGAGAGTGAATGTCTGGCTGCGTGTGTAACACGGAGTTATTTTAGGTGTCATGAGACCTAGCTGACTGCTCTTGCCCACTTTGGCCAGGGCCACAATTGGTTAGTCCATTAACTAAAGGGCAAATTTATTGATAACATTCTTGCCATCCAGCCCACGATAATATGGCACAGCGTGTGGCAAAAGTAGCTGTACAGTTTTCAGTACATGAACCACAGAGTTTATTCCTGTATTATAATTTATTTATTATTGTATTATTTTTCATATGAATGAGAGTAAACCCACTTTTGCAACACCCTGTATAATGGAACAGTATCAAGACTTCTGGGCATTGTGATAAACTACTCATGTGAGCTTAAACTCTAGATATCAGTTTTCCCTCTATACAGTGAGAAGGTTGGATAATATATCCCAGCTCTTATTTTGTGATATGTAATGCAGGTGGAGTTTTGTTTTAATCCTAGCTATTGTGCTTCTCTAGGGACAAGCATTACACCTTGCTTGCATGTGCTCTTCACAGAGGAGGACAATGCTGTATGTCCAGACGAGATGTTCCCGGGGTGGTTTCCTTTCTGCCCCAGCCAAGTGTTAGGAAATCTGGCATATAACTTGTATACAATGTTTTCATAAAAATAGGGTTGTTTGGGCTTTGCGGATCGTGTGTCTCTTCCAGTTTCTTTTTCAATGATGTGGCTAACTGGACATTTAAATATTTACGTATCATTTATAAGGGTATACAGAATACTATTTAAAAGAAATCCCAAGGTTCACATTTATTTACCATGCTCTACATTTTACAAAGTTTTATTTATCTCTTGACTTTCTCTGCAGTCACCTCATAAGTTACATTCCAGTGAGGGTCTTAAGACTCTCCGTTGTTTATGTTTTGCTTATAACTAGTTGGAAATGAAGGCCGAAGCATAGATTTTATATGATCTTATTTACATAAAATTATATAATAGGGATGGTGGTGGTAGTGTATGTGTGTTAGGATGCAGGGAAATGCGGGTACCAGTGGCCCGTAAGACTCTGTGCTAGATTGAAGGAATTGGAAATCAAATTATTTCTGCTATGTTTTCTGACTCTAAGCTTATCATAAGATGCTGCAACTGGATATGAGTATTCTTTGGATTTCATTCTTACAGGATGAAGGAGTCGTTAAAGAAATTCCCATTACTCATCATGTTAAGGAAGGATATGAGAAAGCAGACCCTGCACAGTTTGAGTTGCTCAAGGTTCTTGGTCAGGGATCCTTTGGAAAGGTAATGAATGCTTTGTTTCCACATCCGTTTCTCTTCGAAACACTTAGCAAAAAAGTGTACACCTGGATTAAAATCTGTTAATTGTGCCGTTTCTGTACTTATCAAAGGATACACACAAAGATAACTTCTTAGTTTTACTCACTTTATTTCTGTTGTATTCTTGGTCCTATTTACTTATACTTTTTTATAACAAAGTTTTCCAGTCCCCCAGGCTCATCTATTTCCATAGAACAAAATATAAGCATGCTATTTATTAGCTCCCTAAATCAAGGTAGTTTGATTTTTGTAAAAAAAAAAAAAGTTGTCATTTCCCTGTTCACATGCTAACATGATCACAGCCTGTTCTCTCCTGGTGATTTCATCTGTGTTCCTCAACTCTATCAGAGAAGTCAGAATGTGCATATCAATTCTTGTATAAATGCATGAATTCATCTATCATCTGCTAACGCAGTATGTGTGTAAAGTATAGCAAGGGTAGGTACTGAATGTTACATGAATTAGGCGAGCCTCCTTCCTTTTAAGAAGCTTAAATTTCATGGGAGAAAGCAAAATTGAGAAACATTATCTGTGACACTTGTTATTAAAATTGTTTTTTAAGTGCTCAGTGGCATATGATTTTTGAAAAGGAATGTTGGTCTGCTTCCTGACTTTTGTGGACCTAACATCGAATACATGAAAATCATTGCATACACGCAGTAACAACCTTTAGGAAAACGGCAGCGACAATTTTTAAATTATTTATTCTTTTTGTTTATGCTGTTGCAGTTGTTCCCGCTTTTTCTGCTTTTCCCCACCTCCACCCAGCCCCGCTCTCCCTCCTCACTAAGCCAGTCCTCATATCATTGTCCCTGTCCATGTAACAACAACAACAATGTAAGGGAGAAAGATAAGGAGAAACTACTAATTTTATGGTGGCTGGGATTTCATTTCAAAGGGAAAAAGTAAAACAATTGAGTAGTGGTGATTTATTATGCCCTGAAACATTTTAAAAGAAAGATTCTTATTGAATACCCAGTGCGTGCCCAACAGTTGCGAAAGCAGTATTAGTGAATATAAAATAGACATTAATCATCTTAGAGTAGCCCAATATCTGTATGGTATTGATATAACAGTTAAAGGATAGAGAAAAAATTTTCAGGACACAAAAAGGATGAATTAAAGTGGATTATAGTTTATCAGTGAGTTGGTACAGGAGATATGAGGATAAGGTGGTAGGACTTGAATAGTTGTTCTGGGAACACTAAAACTAGAAGGAGCTTTTAAAAGATTGTGTGTATTGGGGATGTTTACAGAATTGACCTGTAGAGTAGGTATGTGCATTTTGCGCACCTTTATTTTTAAAAGTTTTTTAAAATACAATACTCACTTAACTGTTTACATTATAATTTTGCAATGTTAATTGTAGAAAACAGAGATGAAGTTCTTTCATATCTCAAATGTATAGGTGCTTAAATATCATCTTAAATAAAACCATACCAGGCAAACATTTCAAGCCATTAAAAGAAATTGTATATATTTATTTATATGTGTATTTATTTATATCCAGCTTTGCTCCCAAAAGCATTTAACACTTTTATAGGTGAATGGTAAATTAAATAAAATAACTGAAGAAGATGGTGGAAGCCAAAAAATTAGAGCAGGAAAGGTTAGGTGAAGATAGGAATATACTCTTATTCACAAATGCATGGCATAAGGGCCCATAGGTCTTCTAGAAGTGGGACAAAAACAAAGATTTAAAATTTTTGGCAGCCATTATAAAGAAGCTGATACATTTAATTGTTTGTTTGATTATTTGACAGTATCTTCAATACAGAAGCAGATCAAACAGACCAGAGAAGTTTTTCTCATGGGCCTTTATAAGGAGAATACAGTATAACATAATGAAATGTCTTCAATAACATCTCCACTTTAAATATAGCAACACTCTGACAAGTTGTCAATGTCGTCCTAATTCAGGAAACACTCAGCTTTGTCTGTGCTTTAACAAGGATACCTTCGAAGCCTTTGTAAAATCCCTAACACTAAAATACAGAGTAGTGATCATTGTGCAGTTCATCCACCAAAGAAATATGAAGGAGGTAGCTTAGTTTTTTTCTTCCCAGCATGTGAGCATGCTTGCTTGTCAGCATTACATCATTTGTGTAGGCACTGTGTGGGTGTGACTTGTTATATGCTGTACCTATTTAGGAATTTGGCCAAGGCTGTGACTCAGAAAAGTGTAGGAGCAATTCCAGGAAATTTTGGGCTGCAGCCTTAAGTTTTTGTGCAAAAGTTCATTGTTAAAATGCAATAAAAGGAATTTTAGCCTATATAAAGCCTTGAAGCATTAAATATCTTTATAGTCCATTTAATGGGGGAAAACCTTACTGTAGTTGGTTGTAAAATTATACTTTAAGGAAGCATACATTATTATCCTGAAAGATGAATATAAAATTTTGTACTAAACACACCAAGTATAATGCTATTAATCATCATTAATGTACAACATGGATTGAAATGTAGTATACCAAACAACTTACATTAATTATTTTAAAACACAATGGAATAAAACACATGGATACGTGTTTGAAATTGTAAGACTAGCCTTCCTTATGTTTCACATGCCAAGGTGTATGTATACAAAGCATGCGTTTGAACATCCTTGGATTTATAACATTTTTTGGCTTTTGTGATAGTAAAGCCTTTAACTATGAGACTTAAAATGAATTTTTGAGACTCTTAAACCCTTGTCCTGTTAAGTAATTGATTAATTATCAAAAACTAGTTTAAGAAAATACATGCTTATAGCTTAAAATTTCTTGCAGTTGGTACTTCGTCTTTAATCATTATTAAAGTTAGGTGATTTTTTTTATTGTGTTCAACAAACATTGAGCAATTCTCTACGGAAAATGCAAAAGTCCATATCACCAAGAGAAATGTATATTGAAGTAACTCACTTATTTCTCTTCTGGAAAGTTTCCAATAATTGGATTATAATGAATGAAAATAACCCTTTCTGATCAGGATAGAGACGTTTTTAGATACAGTAGTTTGAAACCATACAGCTCCTCTAGTTGACCATGGGGAAGAAAGCTGAGTAACATGTTTTCTTTTGCTAGGAAAGTTCACCCATAAGACCTCAGAAGAACAAGTCATGTGATGAATAAATAAACAGTTACTTATCTAGACTGTGAATGACAGCAAGACATGAATAGAACTTGCTAGAGTTGGAGCCCCGGCCCATGTGTCTCAGTTGGCTAGAGCATTGTCCTGTAAACTGAAAGGTTGCGGGCTCAGTTCCCAGTTGAGGAGCCTAGGAGAAGCCACCAGTTGATATTTCTCTCTCCCATCGAAGTTTCTCTCCCTCTCTTTCTCCCTGCCGCCCTCCCTCCTTTCCTTTCTCTCTAAGAGAATAAGCGTGTTCTAAAGTGAGGACTTAAAAAAGAACTTGCTGGAGTTGGGGATGGTGTGCTGAGTCAGTGAGCAGGTTATACTGATTATTTTTTAAAAACCCATTTTACTAATAACTCATAAAACTGCAGTCTATTCATATTTATCTTTATAACAGGCTTTTAAAAACTTAGCCTTTAATGAGTCATAATATTATTTAAGCTTGATTGGTATCTTTAAAGAGTTTAACTTTCATTTGTTTATTGAGCTCATTTGTCATCATGATTCTTTTACCAGGCAGACAGATAAGAATTGCACCTGATTTATTATTAGAAATTAAAATGCCTGGTAACTTCTAGAATGGATCAATAAGGAAGTAGAAATCAAGGTATCAAATTAAGTCATCACAGTGGTTTCTCTTTATTAACGAAAAGGAGCTCCCTTACCTCAAATTATTTTTTCATGTTATTTATCTTTTACATCAAAAACTCACAGTCCATGACCATATCATCTATTTGAAATTTTTTCATAGTAGTATATATAAAGTGTGGTTTACTAAATGAATAAAAATGAGAAAATGTTAACTAAGAGCATATAATTTACAGGGAAAGGTATATATCTTTATGAAATTAAAAAATGTAAGGACATATGTGTGTGCTAATATATGTGTATAGCAAAAGTGCCTCGAAAGTTAATTTTACTTTTAAAAAAATTCTCCTATTAGGTATTTCTTGTTAGAAAGAAGACCGGTCCTGATGCTGGCCAGCTCTATGCAATGAAGGTGTTAAAAAAAGCTTCTTTAAAAGGTAGAAAATTAGAAAGCTTATTAAAATAGAACTTGGTAAAGCTTGTTTTAAGAAATATGCTGTGTATTGCTTGTATAGGCTTAGTAGATTTCGTTTTATTTTTTATTAAATTTATTGGGTTGACATTGGTTAATAAATTTATATGGGTTTCAAGTGTACAATTTTGCACTGCATCACCCGAAGTCAGATCTTAATCCCTCACCATATACTTGACCCTTTTACCCTTTACTACCCCTCTACCTACATCCCTCTGATAACCACCACCATACTGTTGTCTGTGTCTGTGAGTTTTTGCTTCCTTTTCTTTGTTCATTTGTTGCTTTCAGTTTTATATCCCACATATAGTTAAAATTATATGGTTCTTGACTATTTTGTCTTTTTTGTGTGCGTGGTTTTTTTTTTAGTTAGTAATCATTACAGTTTTCTAGCTGGTAATTGATATTTCTAGGGTTGATATTTGCATATGTCCTAATTTAGTGAGAGTATACCTTGATAAAAATTTAATGATATAAAAAGTGACACATTTTATTTAATATGAACTTACTAAAGCTATATTCTTAGACTTTTTCTGTTCCATCTGTGTGGGCATTACGTGTTGACTATGCACAACTGCGTGCATACATTTTCATATACCATCTTCTAGGCTCTGATAAAAGTAACACTGTGCAGTTTTAATCAGTAAACTCATTTGAACAATTAGACATTAATACATAATAAATGCATATCAGTCAGATACCCATTTATTTCATTTTAACCCATCTTGAGATGTAAACCGAATTTACTGGCTTTCTGAAAATCTGGTAATTACTGTTAAGGAATATACAGACTGAAAATTTAAGTACTTATAAAGTTATATTTTACAGTTTTATATTTTTGTTTGATGAATTTCTTATGGGATCTATATGGAAATTATATACAGTAGTAACATATCCTAACCTTCTATAATTCTTAGTTCGAGACAGAGTTCGGACAAAGATGGAGAGGGATATACTGGTGGAAGTAAATCATCCATTTATTGTCAAATTGCATTATGGTATGTAATCTCTTTTAAATTTATGAAATTAGAACATTAAGATTTCCTTTTGACAATAACAGGAAATAAATGCTTTGAACAGATTTTTTATTTTCAACTATATGAAAAGTATCCAAAGTAAGAATCAATACCCAGCTTTTAGTTGTATTTTCTATATTTGTTGATTAACTTCTCTAAGGTAACAAGATAGTATCTTCTGATTATTTGGTAATATTTCTATACTCTACTAGGCTCACCCTTCCAGTGATCTTTAGTCTATAAAATATTGTGTTAACTTATTCAAAACATTTTGGTGTTTGTACTCCTCTTACATGTTCATAATTATCATATTTATCTTATTTTCTGGTTTCGTTTAAGAGACTCATGTAGTTTTGTTAATTTATTTGGGTTATTTTTTATGTTTTGGGAAGAGGAATAACTGTGAGAAGTAGTAGGTATTACGGAAAGAATATGAATTTGGAGTCAGACAGTTCTGAGAGCTCATCATGGCTCTGCTGCTAATTTAATGTGTGTATGATGTTGTTGAGTTTGGCTTCCCTTGGAAACTCAAAGATATATATGTTGTTAAATCACTAATACAGTCTACCATCTCCCTTTCAGTTTTTGAAATGTGAAAAAGTGTCAGCTATTGCTTTTATTCTTAAGTAATGTTGACAAATAATACATTAAAATATATACCCAATTATCACTGTAAAAAAACTTTCAAGAAATCCTCACCCATTTTTCTTTCACTCCCTTGTTACCCTAGTGGAGTAAAAATAGTGGTATCTAAAGATGTCCGTGAACATCCAGGATGGCATTAGCTCAACCAGCAAATACCAATTGTGTGCAAAACACTATTAAATGCAGTGAGCTCTGAAGGTGAAACAATCTCTGCTCTTAAGAAATTAATAATTATACAGAATACAGACACGTAAACAAATTATACAAACCAAATGGAGCGAGTACCATAAGAGAAACATAAATAAAGTGCACTGAGATCTCGAAAGCAGTAGCAAGTAATGCTGATGTGGAAAAGGGTGAGGATGTTGTAGGGAAATGTGCAAAGGAGGAAATCCTTACAAGTGCATTACTAGACAGAGGATAGGGCTTGAAAGAACGACTGCATTGTCAGTAGGGGAGAATGCAGAGTTCAAGCATAGCAGTACACTATGATGTTCAATAAATCAAGAAAGTGAGGGTCGTGGAAGTTTCTCTGTAAAGCCACATCCAAGGTTGATCATGTTCCGGGAAGGGTTTTATAGCTGTTTTGACACCAGATTTAATTTCGACATGATGCTATCCAATAATAGACCATATGAGTAAATTGCTTAATTGCTATATAGTGTTTAGGGATACAGTTCTAAACATATATGCTATTTTAAAATTGTACTAAGCTTTTTAAGACTTTAAGATTGTTTTGTTACTCCATTCTATTTTCTGATTAGCCTTTCAGACTGAAGGAAAGCTGTATTTAATATTGGATTTTCTCAGGGGAGGAGATGTCTTCACAAGATTATCCAAAGAGGTATCTGTTTATAAATCTTTAATATATTGTCTTGAAACAGAACTGAAAAGATCACTTTTGTTTTTTCCTATAGAAATCTTAAATGATAATTATTCTGTTTGTTTCATTGCATAGTATTTAGTGGATATGCCAATTAATGGCATTTTCTGTCTGCCTGTCATTTAGATCATCTTAATGTGCTCCTCATTATTCTCTTAGGCACAAGATCAGTTAAATAACTGGATGAAACACATAAGGGCAAGCCTAGGTTTCTGGCTACACAAGCTACCAAAGTGCCTCTGGGACTGTAGTATTTAAATTATTTATGTTTAAATCAGTTTTATGGTGCCATAATTGACATACAATAAGCTGTGTATATTAAAGCACATACTTTCATATATTTTCACATTCGTATATACCTATGAAACCACCATCACAATCAAAATAATTAGCTTATCCATCATCCCAACAGTTTTCTTGTGCTTCATGGTAAAGCTTTCTGTTTTGTTTACATTTTCTAGGACATTGTATAAATGGAATCTTATAGTATGTATATTTTTTGTCTGACTTATTTCACTCAGCATAATTATTTTGAGATTCATCTATGTTGTTACATGTACCAATAATTTATTCATTTTTATTGCTTAGTAATATTCCACTGTGTGGATACATCACGACCTGTTTATTCATTCACTTGTTAAGGGATGTTTGAGTTGGCAGTTTTTGGATATCACTAATAAAGCTGCTACAAACATTCACATACAAATGACTGTATGGACATCTGTTTTCATTTTTCATGGTTAAATATCCAGAGTATAATGACTGGGTTATATCTATTTATATTTATATATAAATAAATTTATAAATATATTTATATATAATATATTCTCATAGTTTACATTAGGTTTTATTCTTCACGTTATACTTTCTGTGGGTTTGGACGAATGTTAATGACATGTATCTATCATTATAGTATCATACAGAGTAGTTTCACTGTCCTAAATCTCCTCCATGCTCTGCTTATTCATCCTTTCTCCCCAACCATGACTGGGTTATATAGAAGGGGTATGTTTTAACTTATTTTAAAGATACTGCTAAACTCGTTTCCAAAGTGGTTGTATAATTTTTACATTTCCACCAGCAGCATTAGGAGTCTCAGTTGCTCCACATCCTTGCCAGCATTTGGTGTGGTCAGTCTTGTTTTAATTGCGGACATCTCATAAGTGTGTGCTGGTACCTTGTGGTTTTGAATTTTATTGCCCTGAAGACGAATGGTGTTGAGCATCTCCCCCTGCACTTATTTGACACCTGTATATCCTTTTTGATAAAACGTCTGTTTAAATCTTTGACTCACTTTTTAATCGGATTGTTTCTTCCTAAGTTTTGAGAGTCTTCATATATTTTGGGTGGTAACTCCTTCATTATATATGTTGTTTGCAAATATTTTCCTCTGGTCCATGGTTTGTCTTTTTACCCTCTTTAACAGTGACTTTCTAAAAGCAGACGTTCTTACTTTTGATAAAGTCTGATTTATATATATACATATATATTTTGAAAAAACTTTAATACAAATATATATGTAGGAAAATATGAATGTCCTCCTTTGCTCCTAATTCATTTTCATTCCCACTTCTCAGGGCTTTTCTTGCTTTACAGTTTGTTGTTGTTGTTGTTGATGTTGGCACAGTTACAGATGGCCCCCGTTTTCCTCCCCTTGGCCCACTTCCACCTCCCCTCCACAGGCCTTCACGACACTATTGTCTATGTCCATGGGGTATGAATATGTTTTTTTAAGTGAAATATGTTTTGGTGTCCTGTTTAAGAGATATTTGTCTAGTACCAGGTCACAAAGATTTTCTCCTCTTTTATAGTTTTAGGTTTTGCATTTAAGTTTAGATAATATCGGAGTTCATTTTAGTATTGGTGATATGTATGTGTTATAGCTGAAGTACTTTTTTCTGTACAAGGTGGGGCAAAAGTAGGTACACAATTGCTCGTGTGGAAAATAACTGATTAATAAATAATAATACACGAATAAGCTCTTTTTTGCGTACTTACAACTGTAAACTTACTTTTGCCCACCCTGTATGTAGGTATTCATTGTTCTGTCATCATCTTTGGGAAAAAACTATGCTTTCTTCACTGAATCACCTTGCATTTTTGTTGAAAATCAATTGACTAAAATACGAAGTTATATGAGGTCTGTCTAGAAGATATTCAGCCATGTACTATGAAAAATAGCAACATTTATTGAAGAAGAAACAAGATACAAGGAACATTGTCCATAGGACAATGACATCACAGTCCCCTTCAAAGTAAGTTCCTTGGACCTCACACAGTTCTCCCAGTCGCCATCAGCTGCCCCATGTTATTTCCCTGAATCTCATCAACGGTCTGAAATCTCTTCTCTTTCAAAGGTGATTTTAGTTTTGGGAAAAGCCAAAAGTCCTAGAGTACCAAATCAAGGCTGTAGGGAGGCTGAGTCACCTGGGTGATTTCATGTTTCACCAAAAAACTCTGCATGAGACGTGATGCATGAGCAGGCACATTGTCGTGGTGAAGCTACCAATCACCAGTTGCCCACAGCTGTGACCTTCTGAGTTACCCGAATAGTTTCTGTGGAGGAATGTTCAAGCTTAATGCAAAATTTGATGCAGAACCGTTGCTCTACTCTCACGGTCATTTTGAAGGTGACAGCCACACCGTACACATGCTCACTGAACGGCGTCTACCACCCCCACTAGTATGACTAGTACAGTGAAGTCATCATTGTTCACACATGTGCATTTCAGTCCACTCTCCTTGGCTACCAGGTGGCATCGATGTCATGTAAACCATTTTCGTTATATTAACAATGGCTGGACTTTTTCCGGACAGACCTCGTATTTCTAGGCTCTTTACCTATTTGTCTATCTTTTTGCCAATTACACATTTTAATTGAATTTATTGGTGTGGCATGGGTTAATAAATTTATATAAGTTTCAGGTGTACAGTTCTGTTAAGTATATCATCTGTGCATTGCATTGGCTGTTCACCACGCCAAGTGAAGTCTCCTTTCATCACCATTTATTCCCCCTTTACCTTCTTCCACCCCCTCCCACTCCCTTTCTGTCTGGTATGCACCATGCTGTTGTCTGTGTCTATAAGTGGTTATTTTTTGCTCAATCCCTTCACTCTTCTCACCAAGCCCCTCAACCACCCTCCCCTCTGACAGCTATCAGTCTGTTCTCTATCTCTGAGTCTGTTTCTCTTTTGTTAGTTTATTTTGTTTATTAGAGTCCAGATATGAATGAAATCATCTCGTACTTGCCTTTTTCTGACTGGCTTATTTCATTTAGCTTAATGTTCTTTATGTCCACCCATGCTGTTGCAAAGGGTAAAATTTCCTTCTTTTTTCTGGCTGAATAGTATTCCACTGTGTGATGTACCACAGTTGTTTTATCCACTCATCTACTCATGGACACTTAGGCTGCTTCCAAATCCTGGCTATTGTAAATTATGCTGCACTGAACATAGGGATGCATGTATTCTTTTGAATTAATGTTTCTGATTTCTTCAGATGTATTCACAGAAGTAGAATGCCTGGGTTGTAAGACAGTTCAATTTTTAATTTTTTGAGATAATTCCATACCAGTTTTCACAGTGGCTGCACCAGTCTGCATTCCCACCAATAGTACACTAGGGTTCCTTTTCTCCACACCCTCTCCAGCACTTGTTGTTTATTTATTGATGATAGCAATTCTGGCAGGTGTGAAGTGATATCTCATTGTGATTTTAATATGCATTTCTCCGATGATTAGTAATGTTGAACATCATTTCATTTATCTGTTGGCCATCTGTACATCCTTGGAGAAGTGTCTCTTCAGGTCCTTTGCAGATATTTTAATTGGATTGTTTATTTTCTTGGTGTTGAGTTGTATATAAGGTTTTAAATATATTTTGGAAATTAATTCCTTATTAGGTGTATCATTGGCAAATATGTCCTCCCATTCAGTGGGTTTTCTTTTAATTTTGTTAATGGTTTCTGTTGTGCAAACATTTTTGCTTTGATGTAGTCCCATTTTATTTTTTTTTCTTTTGTTTCCATTGACTGAGAAGGTCATAAAAAATATATCTACCAGAAATGTCAAAGATTTTACTGCCTGTTTTCTTGTAGGACTTTTATGGTTTTGAGTCTGACATTTAAGTCTTCAATCCATTTTGAGTTTACACTTGTGTATGGTATAGGAAGGTGTTCTAGTTTCATTTTTTTGCAAGAATCTGTCCAATTTTCCCAACCTTGTTTATTGAATAGACTATCTCTACCCCATTATATGTTTCTGCCTCTTTCCTCAAATATTAATTGACCATAAAGGCGTGGGTTTATTTCTGGTCTCTCTATTCTGGTCCATTGAACTATATGTCTGTTTTCATGCCGGTACCATGCTGTTCTGATTACTGTAACCTTATAGTATAGTTTATTAGCAGGTAGCATGATTTTTCCAACTTTATTCTTCCTTCTCAAGATTGCTGTGGTTATTCAGGTTCTTTTTTGGTTCCATATAAATTTTTGGAAGATTTTATCTAGTTATGTGAAATAAACCATTGGTGTCTTGATAGGATTTATGTTGAATCCCTCAGTCGCTTTGGGTTTTATGGATATTCTTATGATTCATATTATTCATTTCCATAAATGTGGTGTTTGCTTCCACTTATTTGTATCTTCTTAAATATCTTTCTGAAGTGTCATAATTTTCCAAGTACGGGTATTTTACATCCTCATTTAAATCAATTCCTAGGTATTTTAATTTTTGATGCAATTGTAAATGAGATTGTTTTCTTAATTTCTCTTTCTCACAGTTCATTATTGGTATATAAAAAAGCAACTGGTTTCTGGATATTTATTTTGTATCCAGCTACTTAATAGAATTCATTTATCAGTCCTAGTAGTTCCTTGGGGGAATCTTTAGGTTCTCTACGTACAATATCATAGCATATGCAAATTATGTCTTACCCCTCCCTGCACTGCTGCCTAAAAACTCTTTCCAGGTAGTAAGCTAGGACAGATGTAGGGCTTATATTGTTTGTTTCCCATCTGTCAGTACACACTGTCCTTTTGTTGCGTGATGTTTAATGTCTTGAAAAGTGTCATTGCATATATTTTGTCCTCTGCTTTATTGGTTTCAGGTGGGAAAGTAAATCCTGTCCTTGTCTACTTCATTTTGTTTTAAAGTGGTAGTCTGGGGGTAGCACTTTAATTGGGTAAATGTGGTTCAACATCTCGCTTGCAGAATTAAACTGTTGAGTGTGGGAGAGCTACTGTTGATTCCCAGAGTTTCGGAGCTTGCTGTTAAAAAGGAAGTGTGCTTCTGGGATGCTAGCCAGTGTTAAGTGGCTAAGATCTCTGGTTTATATATGTCTCCCTCTTGTGCAGACCATGCCATGCATGCACATCGACTGTGATCTTGGTATATTGTTTACTATAGAACAGAATTCAGTATGTGGTAGAGTCTGCGTAGGGCCCCCTTCCAAGGAGGGTCTTTACCTTGTTAAAAACTGGTCCCAAGACATAGAGGGACAAACGGTTATAACAAGGCTCCAGTATTCATGAACTCTTTAGTTAGAGTGTAGAGCTATCAATAATGTGTTTGAGAATCCTTGTAGTCATTTCTAATTTTCTTTTAAACTCTTCAGACCTCCATTCTCGATGTGGGACTATCTAAACCCATACTAGCACAGAGATGCAGTCAGTAAGTTTTGATTCCTAAGTCTGGAATATTAGGTAAGAGCAAGCATTTTAAATGCATTTCCCAAAAGACAATAAATTAGTTTATTCATTGAACAGGCTTTGAAAATTGATTTAATGGTTACCTCTATAGACAGCTTATTAATAAGTTGTTTATTGGTTATACTTCACTTGGTTATTTAAAAAATTGTTATATCATCCAAAATGAGGACTTATTATTTATGCCATAGAAAAAGACTTTTAAAAATTACATGTTTTCCATGTTAAAGAATTTTATAATGTGCCTCATGCATATTTGAAAGTGAACAGTATCTCCTTAAATTTCTCTTGTCCAAAATACACATGTACACAAACACACAAAACTCTTAGGTCATGCGCTGCTTTGCTAATATAAAGAAAATATATTGGGATAAGTGAATGATAATGGTAATGTTTCCAGTTCTTTAGTTGATAGGCTTAAGAAATTCCAAACAAATTTCCAATAGGAATTTTTATTTGTGAAATTGACAGAATGATTTTGCCTGCTTTTCTGGAGAAGCAAACAAATGAAAACAGCTAAGACATTTTAAAAATAAAGACTACTCTTTTCTTGCTCTGCCTTTTGTTTTAAACTTTGTAAAGCTGCTGTTATAAACAAATCATAGTATCAACAGAAGAGTAGATACATACTATATAGCCCAGGAATATTCTGGTATATATGACTTACCATATGTTATTACGCTACAGAAAATCAGAAGTTAATGGCAAAAAGATTGATTGTTCAGTAAACTGTATATGAGGAATTGGTTAGATATTACAGAAATATCACTTTATTTATTGTTTATTTTATTTTTGTTGACAGTATTACACAAGAAAAAATCATTTTTAAATTGTTATCTCTACCCAAAGATAAAATTTACTTTTGTTAAAATGCTAAATCTGAGGAAATAACTATCCCAAAAGAAAATGTAGCTGAATGTGTAGTGGACCATTGAATGGAGGTCTCTTTAATCATTAAAGTGATGAAGGAAAATTACACAGAAATGATATATAAATTTGATTACATAAAATTGTGAACTATTGAACATCAAAAACCATCACAAATTGGGGAAAATACTAACAAGTAATATATAACGGAGAACCGACATTTTTCGTATTTAAAGGCCTTGCACTAATTGGGAAAACATTTAAGTCAATACTGGAAAATGTGCAAAAACATTACTGATAATTCATTAAAAGAGTAGTCCTCTAAGGTGAAGAAAATGTGTAGCCTAACAATAAAAATTTAAATGAAAACAATTGATGCCATTTTTTAAATGAAATTAGAAAAGATTTTAAAAAGAGCAATATTCAGTGCTATTATGGATGTGGTAAGACAAATTCTTTTATAAAATGGGAGTGGGAATTATTGTAACCTTTTTAGAAAGTAATTTTGTTGTATTGTCAAGAATCTTGGACTATTTAGTCTCCTTGACCCAGTATTTCTTGTTTTATTTCTCAGGAACTCATATTGGAGACATAATCATAAATATCAAAAATATATATGCATATTGAATAATTATTTAAAATAATGAAAAACTGGATATAACCTAAATTTAGGTAAATTATGGTAAATTAGTATGTTGATATTATAACACTATTGAAACCTCTTTATAAGTTTTAAAGATATGGGACAATGCTTAGGATATAATAAGTAGGGGTGAGGAGGCTACTAAATACTATTCGTGTATGTATGTATATATGTATATGTATATATACACACACGCACACATTTATATATCCGTATATATGTATATATATATTGTTTGATCTCTGCCCTGGCTGGTGTGGCTCAGTGGTTGAGTACCGGCCTACAAACCAAAGGGTCGCCGGTTCGATTCCCAGTCAGGGCATGTGCCTGGGTCATGGGCCAGATCCCCAATAGGGGGTGCGTGAGAGGCAACCACACATTGATGTTTCTCTCCCTCTCTTTCTCCCTCCCTTCCCCTCTCTCTAAAAATAAATAAAATCTTTAAAAAAAAAGTTGTGACATAACATATGGCAGAAGCAGCTTATGGGGAAGAGGTAGTTCTTAGGGCACAGTACTCCTGAATTCAAATCCTGGGCCTACTCCTTTATTCTAGGCAAGTTAGTTTCATCACTGAGTCTCCAAATGTAAAGTGATGATGATACCTACCTCATAGCATTGTCTGGAGGACTGTAATAACCCAACGTATGCAAAGTGACTGGCACACAATTTCTGCTTAGTAAGTTTCTTATTTACATGTATCATGAGGCTTTCCACAGAGACATTTTTCTGACAAGATAATATGCTTGCCATAAACTGTAACCTAGGGATAGTTTCTTTAATTTAGAGTTTGAAAGATTTTTGTTTAGGTTCTTCTTATGTGTTAGGTTTCCATGAACATTTTATTAGTCTTCCTCAGAAATTAAATAAATAATGAGTATTTTTATTCTTAATATCAAGTGAAAAAGATGTTCTCATACTTTTAGCATTATATTAAATGAACTCTCTCGAAGCTTAGATAATGAACAGTTGTTTTCTATAAATCATTTTTAAAAGTAGGTGGAGTATCAAAATTTATTTCACTGCTCCTTCTCCGCAAATTTACTAGTAACCTGCGTCTGCATTGTGTAATTCAGTGACCATGACTCTGAATGGGCAAACCAGTTATAAAATCTTTATAATTTTTCATTCAAGTTTTACCCTTTCCTAATAATCCGCAAATTTCTTTAATGAAAATAACCAAATTCTTGACAAGTTACTTGTTTTGCCAGTTGGAAGCCCTTGACAAATTTAAAAATTACTTCTCATGGTTGAGTAGTGCCAAATTTTCTGTGTACATTAACACTCACTTATGGAAGAATACAGACATAAATCTGTAATAATACCTCATGGTTGCACACACAGCATTTTACAATGTATGAATATTTTTTCCCACATAAACGATTTTGACACAACAACCTTGTTAGATAGATATAGCAGACATTATTCTTGTTTATCAGATTTAGAAACTAAAGACCAGAGGTCTAAGTGACCTGCCAAACATTAAACTATTAATACCGATTCCAAGTCCAGTTGCTCTTTTCACTTCATCATAGCAGCTCCATTCCCAGGCACAAAAGATTGACGAATATATTACCTTTAAACTCATCTAATTTACTAGCAGAAGGGCCCTGGAGCTACTACTCCTGAGGTCAGAGATTTGCTTTACGACTGTGTTTAATATGAGTTACTAATGGAATACCTTGTGTTGGCATAGTAGAAACTTTGCCTTAATAGAGCTGCTCAGAGAAATTCCTGAGAATAGACAGTGAAAGAAAGAATTGTAGAAATAATGGAATTGCCAATGCTAAACCAAAATATTCTATATACTTCAAAGATCTTGCAGATATCACTGTGCTGTAGTAGAGTATTAAAATTAATAATTATATTATAACATTATGTCATCAAAAGAAAGGGTAAATCCCTTGCAGTGTTTTCAGTGTAAGAAGATGTGCAAACTACATAATATGTTTTAGGAAGTTTAACATTAAAATTGTTGATATTGAAGAGAAGGATCCCTAAAGGGTCGTTTCATCTATCTACTCACATTTCCTTTCTTGTTAGATTTGTCTGTTTGTTGGTTTGTAAAGAAGTAAATTTTAAAATATCACCATTGAAAGAAACGATCAGGTGGTAAATTATTATTTCATTTTAGGTTCTGTTTACAGAGGAAGACGTGAAATTCTACCTTGCAGAACTAGCCCTTGCTTTGGATCATCTGCACCGATTAGGAATTGTGTATAGAGACCTGAAGCCTGAAAAGTACAGTTTTATTCTCCTTATATATCCCTTTTCCCAGTGTTATATAAAGAATTTTCACTTCATTCAGTCTTTTATTTTAAAGATTTTATGAAAATATATATGAATTTTATAATTATATGAAACTTATAAAACTTAATCTTCACAAGATATCCACTGATTTTAAATTAATCATTTAATTATTTTTAGTATTTCAAATAAATACTGACCTATTTTAAGTTTGTGATGATTTTTGTGTAATATTTTATATAAAATATTTTATTCCATCTTGTTGAATGTGAATTTTGATTTACAGCATTCTGCTTGATGAAATAGGACATATCAAGTTAACAGGTATGCAAATTTTCTTATTCTACCCTGTTTTATATTTTTCATTATTTTAATATATATTTATCTAAGCCTGTTTTTTTTTTTGCCTCTTTTTTGATTTAATTTACATTTTATTCATCTCGTTTGTGAACTAAAGGTCATTTAAAAGGTAGATAAGATAGTTTTCAATATGTTCTAATTATAATACCCAAAATTATACAATAGAATTGCTGTCCTAATTCAGAAATGACATTTGGTCTTCTAAGTAAAAACACATCATCATAGTTTGAGTCTAGATTGAAATATTATCATAAGTAGTTATCACATTTAAAATATAATGAATTATAGACTTTAAAACCAAGTGTTTACAACCAAAGGTTCATTTTCTTCTTTATTTGCAAAATCATGTTTTATTTTACTTTATTCTTAATATTGAGGATTTGTATACTCTGCTAATTCTCATAGGCCTCTTAGTCATAAAGTATCCTTATATATCATTTTTAAAACTTTTTATTTTGAAATAATTATGCATTTACAATAAGTTGCAAAAATAGTATTGAGAGATCCTGTGTACCCATCACCCAGCTTTCCTCAGTGGTGACATCTTACAAAGCTGCACTGCATTATCAAACCCAGGAAATTGGTACAAGTAACTGGACTATATACTGTACTTGAATTTTACTAGTTTTTGCATACATTTGTTTTTTGTTTGTCTTTGTTTATAATTCTGGGACACTTTAAAACATATGTAGATTTGAATACCACCAACACAATCAATATGCAAAACTGTCCTACAAGCACAAAAGAGCTCTCTTGTGCTCTCCCTTTATTGTCACTCACTCCCTACATTTTCCCTGACTCCTGACAACCACTTATCAGTTCTACATCTGTAATTTTGTTATTTAGAGAATGTGATATAAATAGAATCATACAGTAGTCACACATCTGGGCATTTGTCCTAGAGAAATAAAACATTATGTGCCCGCAAAAACCTATGCATGAATTTTCATAGCAGCTCTATTTGTAATAGCCCAAAAATGGAAATGTCCTAAATATCCTTTACAGAGTGAATGAACAAACTGTGATACATCCATACAATAGAATACTACTACCCAACTGTAAAAAGGAAAGGATTCTTGATATGTACAGCAGCTTGGATGAACTTGGCATTTTGCTGACTGAGTCAATCACAGAAGATTATTATGTTTTACATAGATAGTGAATTATGTATTTAATTATCAGAATGTTAAAACAGATAAGATTAAGATGTGGAGAATTTACAGAGAATTGTGGACTGGTTCACTTTAAAGGTAAGTTGCTTTAAAATTCCTAAGGAGACTGCTTCACGGTAAAGATAAAGTATGAAGCTGTTAACTCAAGAAGTCAAGCAAATCTGACAAAGTTCAAATAAAGTTAAGTGAGTCTTACTGATTCATAGCCTCATTCCCTTATTCATATATAAAAGAAGCAAAGTAGATTTGAAAGGATTGAAAGGAAAAGAAAAAATATGAAAGGATTCGAGTTTTGAGATTTTTGTACAATATATAATTTTTGTTTTATAGCAATTGAACTTTAGTTGCAATGCTAATTAGAATTTAATGTTTTTCTTTTTTTTTTTTTACTAAATTATACCTGTTTGTCAGGTATGAGGAAGGAAGGTGGAAAAAGAGTAGAATAACTCATATACCTGTATCTCTCTTCTACAGTAAGGTTGATTGGGTGAATTCTGCTTTTACAGCTTTTGGACTTAAACTAGGTGAGGAGGAAAGAGTAGTTAGAATCAGTGTTAATTTATAAGCAAGGGACACAAGCCTTGTAACAGGAAAAAAATGTGATATATATATATTTTTTATTGAATTAATTGGGATAACATTGTTTAAGAAAACCATACAGGTTTCAAGCGTACAAATCAGCAGATCATCTGCACACTGCATCATGTGCTCATTGCCAAAAGCAAGGTCTCTTGCCCACCTCCACCTTCCCCTACCCCCCCTTTTTCCCTGGCTATCACCACCACACTGTTGTGTGTGTATAATGCATAATTCCTTCACCTTTTTTCACCCAGCTTCCCAATTCCCCTCCCCTCTAACAGCTATCATTCTCTTCCATGTGTCCTTGCCTCTGTTTCTGTTTTGTTCATCAGTTTATTGGGTTCATTAGGTTCCACATGAGTGAAATCATATGGTACTTGTCTTTCACTGACTGGCTTATTTCACTTAGCTTAATAATCTCCAGGTCTATCCATGCTGTCACAGAAGGTAAGATTACATTCTTTTTAATGTCCGAGTAGTATTCCATTGTGTAAATGTATCACAGCTTTCTTATTGACTCTTGTTGATGGGCACTTGGGCTGTTTCCAGATCTTGGATATTGTAAATAACACTGCAGTAAATGAGGGGTGCATATATTCTTTTGAATTAGTATTGGGGTTTATTTGGCTATATTCCCAGAAGTGGCATCGCTGAGTTAAAAGGCAGTTCCAACTTTGGCCTTGCAGCTTAGTTGGTTGGAGAGTCATCTCATACACCAAAAGGTTGTGGGTTTGACTCTCAGACCACATTTCTAGGTTGTTGGTTCGATCCCAGGTCTGGGCAAGTTTGGAAGGCTACC
>PVJD01015183.1:0-25989 GCA_004026545.1 Mormoops blainvillei | reverse complement strand
TGTAGTATCTGGAGGAATCAGTACTCCGTTTATCTTTCAAGAAATCCTCCATGTTTCTAATTTCTCTCGGTCCAGCTTTTGTGAGTAAAAAACATCAGAAAATTTGAGTTTATACTGATCAAATCTGAAAGAGGCTACTTTAAACTAGTAGAGAATGAGTAGGCTTTCATTGGTAAAATCAACTTCCCTTTCATCTCTGCTTATGGACTGAATGTTTGTACTTCCCATCCCATCCAGTTCATATGCTGAACCCCTAACCTCCCCAGCTGGATTGTCTTTGGAGATGAGCCTTTTGGGAAGTGGTTAGGCTATGAGGGTGGAGCCCTCATGATGGGATTCGCGCCTCTATGAGAAGAAGCAGAGAGAGCTTCCTTTCTCCCTCTCCCCATCTCCTTCCCGACCTCTGCTGTGTGAGGACACAACAAGGCGGCGGCTGTCTATAGGCCATGAAGCGTTTAACTGGCCAGGGTCTTGATCCTGGACTCCCAGCCTCCAGAGCTGTAAGAAATAAATGTGTGTTGTGCAAGCTGCCCACTCTGTGATTTTTTTTTTGTTGTAGCAGTCCAAACTGACTAAGGCATTTTCTTATCCAATAATTTTGTGGCGATGGAGTGAAGTAGATCATGAGGAAATAAAAGTCAGAAATAGAGAAAGAGAAAGTTACAACTTTAGTCTCTTTTGGAGTATGTACTTTTTTTTTTTTTTTTGCTTTGCTTTGCTACATCAGTATCTAAACATTTGTCTTCCATGTTCTCAGTTACTCTCAATAAGATCTAGAACAATGACATAACCCCTTTCAAGGGGCAGGAGGGTAATATTGCATATTTCTTACAATTTAGGAACTAAAAAACACTCTGAGTAGCATAGGGTTCACTTCTTATAACGCTTTATAATAAAGTTTTTCTAGAACTCATCAAAACTGAGAAGTCTTGAGGTACTGTATATAGCTATAATTTGTCGTTATATTTCACTAATATATTTGAAATTTTTTTCCTTATGAAATTCATACTTGCTCACTGGAGAAAATTTGAGCCCTAGAAAAATATAAAAAAGATAACAAATGTCACTCAATATTCTCACCTGGCTTACCCACTGTTGAAATTATATTCTGTTTAAAACTAGTTCTTTCTATACATATATATTCACATAATTGATATTAATTGATGATATTTAATCCACTTGACATTATATTGCAATAATTTTGCCCTGTTTTATGAGAAGTCCTTTGTAAACATCATTTTGGGTGACTGTGTAATACTCTATGGGGTAAGTACCTCCTGATCACTTAGCCATTTTCCTTCATGAGTTCCTTGATGTTTGGGGATCTGGGGACAAATAGTGCTAAATCACTTTAAATTTTGCCCCTCGTCTTTGAAATCTTGGCAAGCCTGATCTCTGCCCCAGTCCCCATGTTAGAGAGGGCCCCACATTTTGGATTGCCTTCCTCCCACTTTTCTAGGTCTCCCTTTGAGGCCCGGGACTGACCCAGGCCTCAGTCAGGGTTGGCTTCATGGGCTGTAGCCTGTACAGTCGCTTAGGGCCTCCTGCTCAGAAAGACCCTTGTTTTTTATACTCTGTTGTTACTGCCTTAAAATTATAAGTTGTTTTTAAACAAGGTGTTCTACCTTTTCATTTTGCCCTGGGCCCTGCAAATTGTGTAGACAAACCTGAGGGCAGTGTCATCTGGGCTGGATACCCTGGGTCCAGGGCAGAATGTGATTACCAGGGCTCACGCTGACCTTCTAATCCTCATGGAGGGTTGACCAGATGCCCTGAATAACCCTAGGACTTGTGCCTAAGGGATTGTCCAGCAGTTTGGTTCCAGGAGGGCAACCGGACAAGATGATGGCTCACGCTGGAGAGTACAGTATGTCTTTGCAGGATCGGGTGAGGCCTAGTTGCCAGGATGGCGCTAACACACTAATTCTGGGTGACTCATTGTCATATAGCCAGGGGCTCAACTTACCCTAGGGTGGTCCTGTTTTAGGGCTGCCTACTTCAATATTCTACGCTGCTTCTCACATTCCCATCCCCTATGTCCTTCTCTCAGCTCTTGGCACAATCTGTTTGGGTTTTTGGCACAAGCTGAGAGTACCAAAGAGTATCATGTCTGAATCAGAGAGGTGACCAGGATGGCAGTATCAAGGGCAGAGAGGACTTTCTTCTTTGTGGGGACTGTCCCACACAGTGAGGACCTAGGCTTCTTCCTAGAAGGCTTGAAGAACATTAATAAGGGCCCTGCTCTGAGTCAGGACTTATTTATAAATGCTTAGTTAATTTCTCAATGTTATATTCAGAAGCTGAAATTCCCACCTCTCCTGGTATGAATGGAAAAGTCACAGCATATGGCAAAAGTGATGAATTTTAGGAAGCTTAAATTTTTGCTTTTCTCAGAGGCTCCTCAGCTGAGAAATATCTAGTTTCCTCATTCATTCTTGCCAGTTGGGGATCAGCTTGGCTCAGCTCATCTCTTGTGATGGTTTGCACTGTGGTGTTGAAAATGCCAGCTGCCCAAGGGGCTTCAAGCTGGACACTGTGTATGTTTAGTGGGGGTTGGAACAGGGGGTGTAACACAGCCATCCAGGAGAGTGTGTGAATGCCTGGAGGTACAGTTTTTATTCCTGACCTGTGCTTGGCATCTGAGTCCTAATCCAAGGTCCCTGATCCTGGGTTTTAATGTTATCTTCTATTTCCTTGTCTTTGGTTCTTTGCCATTTCCAGAGGAGAAATGTAGTCAAGGAACATTTCTACATCAGAAGAGTCAAGGATGGCTTTGTGGAGATGCTGATTACATGCCCTTGTGATTAGACACAGCAGGTAGCTCGCAAGGACATAGATGTTTATGAAGCTATACATCACTCATTCATTCATTCACTCATTCTTTCATTCACTAAACATTTATTAAACCATGTGACTTCCCTGGCACTGTGATGGGGGCTAGAAAAAGGAACAAGCATGTTTGTTTTGCCTTTTTGGGGCTCACAAAATAATTTTGAGAAAGCAAAATGACAAGGCAGTCTGAGAAGCGTAAGTTAGAGATGTGTATCAAAGTTCTATGGGTACCATAAAGGCGGATGAAGCTATTTGTTCTCCTTGGAAGAGGGCAGTGGAGTCAGGTAGATCTTCATGGAGAGGGTGGCCTTTGAGCTGGGCCTGTGGGAGGAGTAACCAGGGGACTAATCCTAGGCAACGGGCTTTGCATGAAATGACAGGCTTCCAGGCAAAGAAAGTTAAAAGCGGGTGTATCTCACCCATGACCCTCTCCCCCTTTGGCCGTGTCTGTGGAAGTTGGGTGTTGAAATTGTGGAGCCTCAAAATTGAATCCCAGCCACACTGATCCTTGCGCAGATGATACAACCTCTGTTGTATCGTTACTGAGAGTTAGGGTTACTTATTACAGTAGCTTAGCCAATTGTAGTATGACCAATTTAAGGAGTTTTCCAAGCATATGTGGTGACATTTTTAAAATATGGAAAAGCAGGTGAAAAGTCATGGAGGTGTTTTCTGAAGGCAAGGAAACTGGCTTACTTTCCTATCAATTCTGTCCCCTCCTTGGCTAAGGGTTGCTCATGGAAGAAATAGCAACACTCCATATTTCCAGACTACTTCATGCACAGGATGAGCATGCTCTCACAGGAGCACAAAGCTCACGGGCAGAGAGTAGCAAGTTGTTTTTGTAGAAAACTGAAGGAATGGTAAATGCTGAGGGGATTGTGGGGGACTTTTTGACAGTATTTTACAGGTGATAGCTGGAGGTAGCAAAGTCTATTCATCTGCCTCTTAGTGATCCCCGGAGTGGACATCTGGCCCCAGTCATTGATGGTTGTCTTTAGAATGGGGGTGCTTGGCCCCTCTTTGTCCTCTACTTTGTGGCCTATCAATTCTGAGCAGAAAAAAGAAAAAGTCTCACTCAACATCCCATTACTCTGTTTGCAGACTTTTTGTGCAGACATTGGGGCCCAGAGAATCTGTGCCTGGTCTTTCACATAATTAAACAGAAGAGCAAGGACTAAAATACTGATTTCCTGACTCTAAGTTCACTAATATTTCTTTCTTTTTTTTAAAGGTTTTATTTATTTATTTTTAGAGAGAGGGGAAGGGAAGGAGAAAGAGAGGGTGAGAAACATCAATATGTGGTTGTCTCTTGCACACCCCACTCTGGGAACCTAGCCCACAACCCAGGCATGTGCCCTGACTGGGAATTGAACCAGTGACCATTTGGTTTGCAGGCTGGTGCTCAATGCACTGAGCCACACCAGCCAGGGCATAAGTTCAGTAATTTTTCTATTTCATTATTTGTTTGATACTTTATGTTGTTGCTATTTGCTTTTTCTCTTTTGTCTTTTCTCTTAGCATCCCAGTGGCCAGGTCAGTCCATTTCTTTAAAGAGCATTCAGGAAATGCAGTGATTAGTCTTGAGGTAAGAGTGCTTTGGTTAAATCCTTGAACCCATCCATATCTCCGACCCCATTGTTATTTACTAGTTGTGTGACTGCAGGTCACTCACTGTCTCTCAAGCCTTCGTTTTCTGATCTGAAAATGAAATAGTAACAGCAGCTGTCGAGAATAAATGAGATGGAATGAGAAGGGTATGTAACACACTTAGCACAGTGCCTGGCTTGCAGCAACTACTCAGTAAGTACTGGCTATTAGTATGAATCCAGTTTTCAGGACAAGGCTTAAGCAAATTATGAAGAAAACACAATCTGTCTCTGTCATACTTTGTTTTAATTTATTGTTCCTTCTTGTCATAAGCCCATCGTCCCTTACCTTAGTGGTGTGCTCCATGGGGGATCCACATCCAAGTTTTACTCATTGAGAGTCCTGTGCCTCCTTTTTTCTACCAACTCAAACCTTAGGGCACCCGGGCTTCTCTTTCCAACAGAATGTGCTCATCCTCTCAAGTCCATAGCAGCAAGTTGATTTTCTGCAGATGATTTTTTTTCTAATAGGTAGGGTTAATAAATTAGTTTCAGGCAATTTTAGATACATTTTTCGTGAGGTGTTTTGGTGGCCATACTCCATTTCCCCATATCTTCCCAATTTATCCTATAAATCATGAAGGAAATCAATTGGTAGGAATTTATATGAGGATAAGTAGACTGGTCAGCCTAGATTACCTCCCATTGTGTCCTGGCTCTCTTAGGAGTCTTATATAACACTGAGAGCAGCCACAGGACACATGGGGGCCCATTCAGCAGAGGCACTACAATGGCCAACTTTGCCTTGGGCAGGAAAAGAAAGAGTAGCACCCACTCCAACCAGATTGGAGCTGGTGGATAGAACACTTAGTAGAAATTTTAAGAAAGTTGAGGTCACTTAGTTTTAGCTTCTGATATACAAATTGTGTAGCCTGAGCAGAGATAAATATATTTTGGCAATTATAAAGGTTCTACATCAGGATACAGATGAAGATGTAACTGTGGTGATTTGTGATTCCATCACCAGCCCCTCAAGCTGTTTCTAGCCTCTTATTTATAGCTTTCCCGGGCTGTATATCTTACAAATACAAAACGAATGAAGTAGTGCAAATGAAAAAGCCGCTTTCCTTATGGCCTATTTACATCTCCTTGCCTGTCAACAGGGTAAATAAAAACACAGATGCCTGGTCTGTGGGAGACTTGTAACAACATGGAGAAAGTGTATTGGTGGGCAGAGAAGGCAGGGGAGGTTGAGAGAGATACTTGTGGCCTTTGATCTTCCCAACTGAGGAAGGAATTTTCTTTTCCACCCGAGGAAAATTCTGGAGGTTGGGGGTAGTTATCTTTGATTTCATAGTCCGGGAGAACCTTGACATCCCCCACACCTGAGTTTATGAGTTCCTATGGTGTAAGTCACTTAAGGGGTAAATGAGGAATTGGTCCCAAATCTTTACCTTCTCTAGATTCATACAATTTCTATGGAGTTGGCATGCGTAGGGTGCATTTTCCAGTCTCTCTGACTTTTGGCTTGGCTGTGTCACTCTGCTTTGGCTAATGGCATAAAGGCAGTAATAACTGTGCATCAGTTCTGAACCTAGGCCCAAGAAAGTCTTGTATATTTTCATGTGCTCTCATGTGCCTGTCCCATCACCGCTGAACCTGACATGGGTAGCTTGCTCACTGGGCTAAGGAGAAAGACAGACACATAGAGCAGAACAGAGCTGCTTACATAAAGTTTATGAAATTTATGAAGTTTACTATGTATGTGACAAGAGTCTAGGAACATGAAGCAGACCTTGTATGGTGATCTTATTTTAACCCTAAATCTCAAGTTACCACAACAGAGTTTTCTCACCTGTACAAAGATCCATGTGGGCTGAGCATCTTTACTGGGCGGCTCTCTTCCATGCACGTGATCCAAGGATTCCATCTTGAGGCTCTGCAATGTCAACATCCACAAACTCTGCCAAAGGGAAATGGGCAAAATGCATGAGACACACTGGCTTTTAATAATCTCTGCCTGGAAGCTTGTTATTTCCATTCAAGGTCCATTGGCAAGAGCTAGTCATATGGCTCCAACCTAACTGCAAAGGAGGCTTGGAAAAGTCAGGGAGTGCATGCATATTTTGTGAGCACTAATGGCCTCTGTCATACCCCTGCTCCTTTTCAAGCCCTAGCACAAAGAGCACTTCGTCTAGGAAGACTTGCAGAGCACCTCCCCTACCTTCCAAGGAGAACAAATTGCTTTATCCTTCTTTATGATTCCACAGTGCTCTTTAAAAAAAAATAAATTTAATTATCGTTTTTTCGAGAGAGGGGAAGAGAGGGAGAAAGAGGGAGAGAAACATCAATGTGTGGTTTCCTCTCATGTGCCCCGCCCACCGGGAACCCAGCATGCAACCCAGGCATGTGCCCTGACTGCCAATGGAACCAGTGACCCTTTGGTTTGCAGGCTGGTACTCAATCCACTGAGCCACTCCAGCCAGGGCAGATCCTACAGTGCTTTGATAGACATCTTGATAGCCAATATCAAGGACCAAGTTCTTTAAATTTTAGTGTTACTAAATTTTAAAATGACTACATTGGCCTTTGTGGGAGATATCTGCTGTTTTGCCAGCTCAGCATTCATTCCTCCCCTTTCCTTTTGAAGAACGCCTCTCCTCTGCCTTCAGTTCAGGCTTTGGGAGGGGCTGACCTACCTCTCAGCTCCAGGGGGGGACATGTGGTCAGTCAGTCAGTTAGTATATCCCATTCTCTGGACACCGGTTGGCGACGGGATGAGCAGATAAACTCAGACTGGTCTGACAGAACTCAATGCTAGGACTTTTGTTAGCATTTTGGGGGAGGAAAAGGGAGCTTGGGTTGTCTGAGGTCCCTAGCAGAGAAGGCCTGCTTGAGAATGATGGCCACAGGGAGGAAAGTGGGGCTGAGAGAGACAGAAGGAGATAGAACCAGAAATAAAAATAATTCGATGACACTGTAAGAAAGCACTGAGGATTAACTTCCTTGTGTGCATTATTTAGGCTGAGTGATGCTGTATTGGTGCTCTGTAAAAGTCCTCACTGAGGTGGACCGTCAGGATGCCTTATTTATAATCTCCACCCTTGTCTCTTTCCTAAGTGGATGATGAATCTCTGCATCTTCCCTCATGCAAAGTTTGGGCATTTCCTTCCTACTTTTTTTTTCCTTGTTTTATCACCATTTATCCTAATGCATATTTTTCATCTTTTCAAAGTATTTTAGAAAGTAGTGGAAGTTCACCTACTCTCTCTGGAGCTGTTCCCCCATGTCTGAAAAATGTTTACTTATTTGAATTGTTATGAAAAATGAGATTAGCTATGTAGAGTAACCTTTCATTACATTAGTGCTCTAGCCTTTCTGGTGTACATGCCTTCTTTTGTTTTTCCCTCACTATTCTGATCTTTAAACATAGTCTAAATATATTTCATCTTTTACAGTCATTAGGGAGTGATGTATCTTTATCATCTCTGTCTTTTTTTACTTGAATTTAGATCGAGAATTCTTGAATTTTCACTGATTTACTCATCCTGTGCATGAAATTTTGAGAACATGGCATTACCCCTTTCCTTCCATATATGTGCCATGCATTGGTTGTCTGCCACAGAAATGAAAAGCAATGAGAATCTCGAGTCTCAGCTAATCTCTGAAGCGGTATTTTCTTCCTGGGCAACCTTCAACCCCTGTTTTAAATTGGTGGCTTCAGAAGTTTCTATGTTGCTCTATAAAACACTAGTTGTATCAACTATTTAAAAGTGCCAGGAGATCTAAAAAGAGTTCCACAATTGAATAAACTTCTGAGTAACTTGGATTAAACCAAGCATGTCAGTCTTCAGAGGACTTCCCAGAGTCTTTTTACACTAATGTATATTGTGACTCTCCACGGGAGATGGGGGAGATCAGGCATGCAGTGTTCTCAAACTCACTTGGCCATGACCTTCCTTCCACAAGGCTATGAGCCTCCCTTGTGACAGATATTGCAGGGAACACATTTAGGGAAATGCTGACCTAGTGTTGTCATTAGATTTCTCAAATACCCTTCTCTTCTTTGTTCCAGGATTGTCACATTTTTTTATACTATTCCTCAGTTGTCTTGTCTCTTATGGGCTTGCTCCTCTGTCTTTGTTTCGTTCCTGCTGGGTTGGTATAGTCATAGGCTGAATGATAAAACACATTGATTAGTCAGCCAAGGAGAAAACTGAATAGTCACACGAGTGTGTGGTGATAAATGCCTGCAATATGTTGAATTCACCTTTGCTGCTTTTCTTTAACTGATAAGGTGAACGAGCGAAGGTAATGTTGTCTCTATTCTTCTCTAGAACTTGCCTTCTGACTGGAACACGAGAAGCTTAGTGGGGTCTTACATATGAAGAACATCTTTTGGGAAAATGACCCAATTTTTCATTGTAAGAGCACACATCAAAATATATTACCCTGTAGTTATTTGCTTTTTATGGCTTATCTGTTTCTAATTTGCTTGCAAAAAGTGGGGTGGATAATATAGACCAGACCTAAAGAATGATCATGTAACCAGTCACCAATACATTAACTCAAGAAATAACCATTTACTCATTTATCCTTTCTTCTCTCTAGAGTATAGCATATTGTTAATTAATTAATGATATCAAAGACCAGCCCCTTTTCTGATTCCCCTTTGTTGTAATCCATAGAAAGCTTTTACAAAATGGAATCAGAGCACTTCACTGAGTTGAATTAGGATGTCCCAATAAATATGCCTACTTTTTCTTTTTCTATCTTTGGTCTTGGAAGCTTTCTTTTTTCTAATGAAAAGAATATGATTGTTTTAAAGCCTGTTATTCTTAATTTTATTCCATCTAATAAGAAGGAATATAACCTACTTATTGTTTTCTTTGTCTTCTTTTGTAAAATGATATCAGCTTTGTGACAGATACAGAACCTTAGGCAACATGTGAATAAGGTACAACCTTCCTGTGATTGCTTTTATCTTTTTACATAGAATCAATTCTAGAATTTTCTGTGTATGGTATCAGTTTGTTGTTAGCCATTTTAGGGGTGCAGTTAAGTAAAAGAATTTAAAAGCAGACAAGTTTATTTTTAATGGGAGTTAGATAAGAAATGAGTAGAATTTTCCTTTTATAGAATGCACATTTTATAATTCTTGGGCCCTTTACATTACATGTGTAGTGATTTTTGTATAAATTTATGTGTAAGCTGGGGAGATGTTTGTCAGAAATGCCTTTAGAGGTAAAAAGTATTTTAAAAATATGTATCCGCGCTTCTGCCCTAGGAATTCTGATTTAGTAGTTCTGAGCGGGGGCACTAGAGTCTGTGTTTTAAAAGTTCCCTGGGTTTTACCATTGCACACTCACTTGAGAAGTATTGGCTTAAAATGTTCTGTTTGGAAGTAATTTCTTGTGTGAGAATGTCCATTTCTTGGCTGACAGGACAAAGGCACAGAGAGATGAAAGGATTTTTGTGGAAACCACACAGTAAGCCCTTGGGGGTGACAGCAGTAAGCATGATTTTTTTTTCCTTTTAGACACTATTTTTTTTTTCCTACTTAAGTAAATGACCAGTGGAGTATGTAGGCTAGGGACCTACTTATTATTAACTGAGTTGCAAAAGATTGTAACTCATGCTTTGCCATCCAATTACGACTCCTCTATGCTCTTCTAGGGGAAAAAAAATAAGGTCCAAACTGGCTGGAGCAGACAACGTGTATAGCGAAGCCCTTAGCAATCTGGTGGGCATCCTTGCTTCTTTTTCATGTGGGTTAGTTTTAGATTTGTTTTGGTTTAAATGGGCCAGTCTGCCTAAAGAGAACATTTGGGCACGAACGGTTACAACTTGTCCAAATTTCCTCTTCATTCTCCTCGCTTCACCAGCTCCCATCTCCATCCTCTTCGCTATAGTGTAAAAATACAATGAGAAGGATGGATAACAAAGGCAGTGCATTTCATAGGTTAAAATTCTCATTAAATTGGATCAGTTTTTCACTTACAAGAACAGGATGTAAAAGTCAACGGGTCTCTATTGTGCAGGTCCTGTTTTCATGCTAGTTACAGAATATAATCTTGACAGATGAGACTGATTCTATAATGGTATGTCTAGTGGCGGTATAAAGGTGTCCTTTCTGGTGGTGAAATGTAGCTTTATGAGCAAGGACAAGCAGCAGATTTTTCCCAGAGCTTTCATACCTTGTCATACTGAACAATTACTTTTAACCACATGTGGTTAAGAAAAGCATGCTCCAGTGGGATTTAAGCATGACATCCTCCCTTCATTTCCAGAAATGAGAAGCAGATGCCTATAGTCTCTGAGTAATATTCAGCCTTAATAATATTGCCATGCATTGGGCCCATTAATTGATGCTGACAGTACTAATAATAATAGTAATAATCACAGTAAACTTTAATTGAGTGTTTACCATGTGCCAGCTACTAATGTTTTACGTGGAATTGCTTTATGTAATTCTCACAAATCCATGTATAGAAGGGTAATGAGCATTTTCTGTTTGGGGCCACCCAGATTCTCTCTCCCTTCCTGTTGGTAACAGTACCCTGATTTTTATTCCCTGCCCCCAAAGCCATCCCCTGTGCTTTGGGGGAAACAGATCCCATCTTCAGGTTCAGGATGAGCCCTGATAGACTTAAGCCAGTTAGCAAATCCTATTCCCTTGGCTACAGTGATTAGTTCAGGGATGTTCACGTGACCTAGTTTGGACCAATTAGATCATAGGAGAAATTTTCCAGGGGATCCTGGGTCTTCTGCAGAAATACCTGGAGAGGTGTTTTCTTCTTATTAAATATGAATGTTGAAGCACACATGCTATTGAGAGGAGTCTACTTTGGGTGAAAGTAGCATCAAAGAAGGTAAAGAAAAACAGAAAGAAATGAGAACTTTGTTGATTTTACTGAACAGCAAGTGAGATTAAGCCTAAATTAAAGTCTGCTTTATTTTTTGATTTCTTAGCCAATAACTCTACTTCATCATTTAAGTTGAATTAGGTTTTCTGTACCTGGCAACCAAAAGATACCTAATAGGTTCTGATATTAAAATCTTTATTTTACAGATAAAGAAATGGGCTGAGGGAGTTTGAATTACTTTCCCAATTTAATTGGGAAAAAAAGGGGAGGCATCAGGGACTTGAACCCAGGTGGTTTAATTCCAAAATCCATGAACATAGCTGATACCCTGAGAAGGTGGAAGACAATATTATTATTAAGGATGGAGTCCTAGAAAATAATGTGTTCCTTGTGTTTCTTACTCCTGATGGAATGTAGATTTAACTTGTGAAGGATGTCTAACAAATTCATTTGAAATCTCGGGCTATATACCCTTTGTTCAGTATAACTTTCTGTGTCTGGATTCTGAAGTGGCTATAAGAGCTAAGCTGTCTTATTGGAGAAATCACTATAAATCTCCTTGTTATGAAGTCATCATATATAATATTTAACACTTGAAATAGGATTGGATTTAAGTATATTACCAAATTTAATTATGTCTTTTAATCACGTGAAAAGTTTGTAAAAATACACATTTTTGAGCTTCAGGAGAGCATTTGGTCCCAGGTAATTAAGACGCACAACTGGATTTGATGGCCTCTGATTCTGTTTGTGACCATATATGTAAAGGAAAACGGCATGTAGTTATTCAGAGACCACTGAGCGAAGATCAAGTAATTGATCAAAAACAAGGTCCAGAGAGATGTAGCCAGTATCTACTAGATGAGAACTATGAAGACATAAACCAAGGTACAAGTTGGAACAAAGACCACTGTGAAAGCATTGGTAGACCCTTAAAACAATGTGGTTTTTTTTTTCTTTTCTTTCCTCTCTTCTTCTCTCTTCTTCCCACTTAGATTAAAAGAGAAAAAAGAAACAAAAAGACTGGGATATATATACAGGCTCCTTCCTCTAATAACTTGATAACTTTTTAGCAGTCAATTAGAAGTTCATCTCGCAAAAGAAACCAAAATGTGGAAGACTTTTGATGTAAGCCTTTCCTGAAATCTTGATGCTCACTACAGCCATTGACAAACCCTAGGCAGTGTTTTTCAAATTTTAATGTGCATTACAATCACCTTGAGAAACTTGCTAAAATTGTATGTCCTATCTTCACCCCACATCTTCTGAATCTGTATAATTGGAGCAAGGGCTTGATCGTCTGTACTTAGCGCCCTCTCCTCTCCATCCTACTCCATCATGATGAATGTAACGCAGACCATCTAAGTGCCATACTTAGTGAAAACTGCCCTAGAAGATAATCTTGAAATTGGAGACCATCACTTATTAACCATTATTTAGATAACTAATTACACCTTGGAGTGGTCTTTAAATAGTTTTCTAAGTTTTTGTACTGTTTTAGTTATAGCAATCAATAATAAGTAATTGTTTAAAATAATTGTTTAATAAATGGTTCAGTCTTTTACAGTTAGAGTAATAGGGTGGTTGAGAATGAGGCAGTATCTTCAGTGATTCAGTGAATGGGCTACCTGACTACTCAAAACATGAAGCTGTGGCTTGAGCACTTGGGAGCAGTTTACCTGGATTGAGGAGAAATTAGTGCCTAGAAGGAAAAACTTTTTAGAGTGTTAATCTCACCAGATCTTCTCAAGGTGATCATAAACCTTGAGGTTTTTGCCTAGGTATTGCATACCAAAAAGACTCTCATTCTCTGTCAACATAGAGAAGAGGATCAGTGCTCAGTAGCTATGGTATGTTAGTTGTTTTAAACTGACTGCAATAGATTTCTCATAAAATTCAGTGCAAATTTCCAGAATGTTAGTTAGTCCATAAAGATTGAACCTATGTAATAATACTGATGTAAATAATCATCCTATAAACTCTTTATTGCTAAGGAGGTCAACAGGAGGTCATGCATTCTGAACATCTGGTTGAATGACTGAATTGTGAATTATCAAGGTCTTCTGAAGAAGAGTGAGAGCTGCCTGCTACTTTAGGACTCCTGCCTTGTTGTGAAAACATCCAATATCGTCAAGTTGGCTAAATAGGACATTACCCTTCCAGTGCTAAAGAAGATCAGAATACTGTTTTTTTCCCCCACCCCTGTTTAGGAAAAGGAATGGTGAAGAGAACTCTCTTAATTGTCAGAGTACTTGGCAGATTGTGGGTCATTGCAAAACAGCCTCAAATTCTTCCCATCCCTATATGCACACATCCTTTTGTAATGTAACTTCCCCACTTCCCTGATCAAAAGGTACATTTTGTTTCCATGTCTCTTGAAACTGGTCTTGGCTTATTTTCACCAGTAGGGTGTTAGCAAATGTGATACAAGGCTAAGCTTGAAGAGTGCTCACACATTGGGCCTTTTGCTCTTACTTTCTACCTTTGGGAACTTTGTAACCACTGCCCTGTAGAGGAGCCAGGGGTCACCTAATGGAGGATTACAGACACCTCAGTTGACAGCACCAACTGACAGCCTTTCCCACCTCCAAAAATGGCAGTGAATTCATCCTAGTCCATGCAGCCCCCAGTCAACACTCAGAGTTATAAGCAACGATAAAATGGTTCTTGTTTTAAGCTCTTATGCTTCAGAGTGATTTGTTAGGTAGTGAGAACTGATAGAATACTATGGTCTGAATGTCTATATTCCTTCCCCACCTGCCAACTCCCGAGACTCACATGTTGAAATCCTAACCTCCAGAGATGATAGTTTTAGTAGGTGGAACCTCTAGGAGGTACTTAAGTCATGAGTGTGGAACTCTCATGAATGGGATTAGTGCCCTTATAAAAGAGACTACTGAGAACTCTCTAGCCCTTTCCCCTATGTGAACATACAATGAAAAGCCTACAGCCAGGAAGGGGGCCCCTCATCCAACCATGCTGGCACCCTGATATCAGACTTCCAACCTCCAGAACCCTGAGTAATAAATTTCTGCTATTTGTTAGCTACCTAGTGTGTAATATTTTGTTATAGCAGCTCAAGTAGACTAAGACCAGAGTACATCTCTTTAAAAGCACTTGGTACTGCTGTCATATTGGAGAGCAATGTCAGTTTCTCCCCTTAGGCAAAATGCCTTGTAAGAAACACATCTTACTTGTGTCATCAGATTCTTTGGCCTAACCTGCTTGCTAGATCCTAGCTCTCTTACTCTGCCTTAGTTGCCACCATAGCCACCAGACCCCCTATGGGGCCTTATGGTCCTGATACCTGAGGACAAGTCTCCTGGCCCAGTCTCTTTCACTTTCCCCACCTCCTGGCTCCAAGAAAATATCATACCAGAACTGGCTTCCTGAGCATTTGCTGAAGTGGCCAGATAATGCAGCCCACAAATGCAGGGGAGTTAACTCCCGATGGAGCAAACTTTGAACAGTGGAGATGGAGACAGGAGGGGGGTAAACAGATAAATTCCCTTTCCTTCCTCCCTCTCTGCTGGGCTTACTGAACATGGCTTCTCTGCACACTCTGTCTGACTGTGTCACTTACCTGCTGGGAACCCAGCAGCGACTTTTTCACTGCTTGTCTTGGAGCTGTGGTCCACACAGTGATGCATCATCCGAGATGGCTTCCAGTGTTCCCTGCCTCCCTTGACTGCAGTCTTCCCCTCTGGGGACTGCACCTCCCAAAGAAAGCATCAGTACTCCAACTCAGGCTGTGTTTTTTAGGGAACTCAGACAAGGATCTTCATTTTGTATCCCTAGCAAGTCAGTATTTCCTGGTGTTTGGGATACCCCCATCAGGAGTCACTTGTTATAGTTACTTGAAGGATTTTATCAGAAATACTGCAAAATGTAATGCAGGGACTGAGACTCATGAAGAGGTCAGTCAAATTGTGGCTCTATCACAGTGGGAAGCCTTAGTTTTGATGCTGCTCCCTGATGCCATCCCCAGCCATACATACTCCTTAATTGAAAATTAATTTATTTTATTGACACATGATTCAGAAATTCAAATAATTAAGGTAAAACAGAAGTTTCCTTTGCATTTTATCTCCATCCCTCAATTCCATTTCCCAAAAAGGAATTTTTCTTTCGTTTTTTTTTATTTTTTGCATCTTTCTGAGTTGTTCTATACACATATTTATGTAGAATACATCTTTTATTTTCAAATTATTATTATTATTGTTTGCATACTGTTCAACTTCTTGCCTTTCTCACCTTCTCTTGTGCCCTGGAGATCATTCCAAATTCTTTCATAGAGGACTGCCCTGGGCTTTGTAATGTCTGGGCAGTTTCCTACTGTATGTTTGCAGCAGAGTTTGTCTAAAGAGTCCCCTAGTGATGAACGTTTCAGTTGTTTCTAATTTTGATTTTGCAGAAATGCTGCAATATGTTATACAGACATCTCCAAGCAACTGGAAAATTCTTAGATATGGAATTGCTGAGGCAAAGAGGTTTGTGTGCCTTTTATATTTTGATATTTCGGAATTGCCAAATTGACATGTTTTTTCTTAATATTTTTTTAAGTTCTTGTTTCAAAATGGCCGTCAGTATCTTATCTCTCTGAAGGTATTTTCCTGCATCTAAGAACGTGGAGGTTTAACCAGTGTGTGGTGTGAAAGGTGAGCTGACTCACCAAACAGGAGAGGTGCAGAGGGAAGAAGGGAGGAATTGAGTTGACCCAAGAAGACAGTTGGAAGTTTTCCAATTGCCTTCCCCTTTCATCATCGCAGGGAAGCAAATTGTAGGAGGCGTCGTGACCACTGCATCGATCAAAAAGGCAGAGAAGACCCAAGTCTGCCTTAGGTGACGCCTGTGCCAGGCAGTGAAGGGACTAATTAGGAGAGTAAAGAGACAAAAGCTCACTCTCACATATGGAGTCGATCTTTAATTACTTTAAATAGGTTAAAGATTCATTACGAATTATGACTTTTCTCCCTGGACACCCTCGGTAACAATAGATGTGTTTTCTTTCCCCTATGAGTTGGACACAATCAGAGCAGTTTAGTGACACATGCGGTGTCTCTTCCAGACCCTGAGACTCCCTTCCCCTTGGCTTTGCCAGGCAGCCCTTTTCCACTCTGTCGGTTCTTCTTTCAGTTAGGGGCACAATTCCTAACATACATGGGCTGGGGTTGGGGGTCTCTGCCCCGAGCCTGAGTAGGAGGCCAGCTCCATCTCCACAAAGCAGGTCCCCATGGACAGGCACATCCATTCTCTGACGTCTTTCTCCCTCCCTTCCTTCCACTCACTCGCTCGACTCTTGACTTTAAAGAGCTCACTCCGTGCCGTTGTCATTTCAGCAGAAGAGCTTCTACAGAGGACCGATTTCTCTGTAGCTTGCAGCGAGGGTGTGGAAATGTCAAGGCCGAGGCCATAAGATACCTTGTTTTGCATGTAAACTCCACGATCCTGTCAGAGTTGTCCTGTGGTTCTGTCCGTGTTGTTGTATCTATCCAGAGAAAAGCCTAGCTAAAAGGCAGTTTCCTACAGAAATTACATATGTTAATTGATGGAAAAAGAGCAATGTAATTTAGGACTTGGATTCAGATTGAGTTGATCAAGTGCCCTTTTTAAAAGGCATCATTTTAACTCATTAAAAAACTTAACACATTGTGTCACAATATGTCCTTGGATATTTATCATGGCGAACTCCTCCCCACCCCGCAATTAGGCACAAGAATATAACCTAGGAGTCAGGAATCACGTGCTCAGGCAGTCCTGGACTGTACCTGAGGCAAGCCCTCTGAAATGTGCATATAGTCACTACCTACTTGAACTTCTGCCTAGAACAAGCATATCTTTACATATTATGATGGCATCAGTTTAGAAGCCTACCAAAATTTCGTGCTCTTTGTCTTCCAAAGGAAATAAAACTAATTCTATCTCATTTTAATACAGCCTGTTTAGAATAGTCAGAATTATAACCAGGGATTTTTCCATACTAGAAATAATTATTTTGCATGACTTGCCCTTCAAAATCTGTCATATCGAAGGCACCTAAATGGCCCAGAAAGTTTGGATCCATCTAAGATAAGGAACCAAGAGTATTTGATACGCACAATCATTGTCTAAATTAAGGATACATTTTTTTTAATGCAGAGGAAATGCTTTTCAAGTACACTCTTTAAAGGGACCCCACAGCATATAAAACAGATGAGACTGTAGTTATGTCTATTTGCATGTCTCTTCTCTGACCCTTGCCCTTCCACTTTTCTAAGTCTAGATGCCACAGATCTCAGAACTGGATGGAACTGCCAGAGGTGGGCATTTCTGCATCACCAATACCTGACATAGGATCTAGCATGTCAGGAGTGTCCATTAATGTTTGTAAAATTACACAGAACCCAGTGCTTATGGAAGCAGGAATATAAGATGTTTCAGGAAGAAGTGTTCTTGTTTTAAAAAATAAATCCAAATAAGATCCGTGTCTTTCCAGTGCATGTTTCTTGATAATATTTTAAAAGGTTTTGAGGTTTATTTTGGGAATGTCTAAGGTAATGTAAGGGTTGTAATATGCTTGTAAGCAAATATAGCTTTTAGGGTGACAGGGGACAAGGTAGGATCACCTGATGGATAGGAAGGGAATATAAGACCACTTTAATATCTTTGTTCATTTATTGGCAGAGTTGTCTGACTCATCTCCTTGGCTGGTGTGTCCTCCAGAAGTTTGGCTCTGACATTAAAGGTGCTATCTTCTCCTATGAATGTATAGGAGTGTGTGTGTGTGTGTGTTTGTGTGTGCGTGTGTGTGTCTCCCCTTGGTCAAAGGCTTATGGTAGAGCTATGGACTCAGATTAATGGCAAAATCTAACCCAAAGACCCTGGCTCACAGAGTGTCTCAAAAATAACTTTGTACTTGTTACCAAGATTTTCAAAGTTGGCATATTCCGCAGGTGAGTCCAGATTTCTGGCTCCTTTTGAAAAAGCAGAAGAGCTGGCAATGCCGTGAACCTACTTTCCTCTTGACCAGTGGTTCTGCGAGTGTGGTCCCTGGTCCCGCAGCACCGGGGAGCTGGTCAGAAGCTCTGGGGGTGGGACCCGCAGTCTGTGTTGTAAGAAGCCTGTCAGGTGATGCTGATGGATCTTTCCATTTGAGAACCATCCCTGTTGACTATAATTAGATAGAGCTTGATGGCATGTTTCCTTTCCTCCCACACTGTTCCACTCACTCATGAGATTGTCTGGCCTTCATGGGCATTTGAAGCTTTATTTTTTTCTTTGTAAATGGATAAGATCCCCTAGTATGAAAGCATGAGATTTTCAAACTTTTAATTATTAACTGGAGGCCCCAAATGTCTGAGGTCATACAGAGATCTTCAGGAACACTAGCACCGTCCGGTAGGCATATCGGATCTGACTGCCCATCTTCTTTTAGTTGCTGCCCATGTGGCAGTATGAGAAAACCCAATTAGTACAGACAGATAAGGGCATATTACAGTCTTGGAAGGAAGAGAGCCCTGGTCGGAGTCCCTAATGCATACAAGTAAAATGGTTAGATAAAGCTTTATTTAATTACATGCGGGCGGGAAGAGAGTCATAAGTAATCTTGGTGTATTTAAGTGTGTGATTTTTAATGAACTTTTCAGAATGTCTGTATGGTTTCTGCCAGTTTGTCAGACAGCCATCAATTACTCAGTCTCACCCTAAATATAAACAAGCCACCATTTCATTATCAGCGAACATCTACTGAAGCTGACTCTCTCTATGTGGGTCAGCGTTCTAAATAATCACCAAACATGAGTCCTGCCTCGAGGTACCCACCCCTCAGGGCGCTGTTAACTCACGCTACTGCTATTCTTATTAGATGCAGATGTGTGTGACTCTTAGATCTAAGGTTTTTCTTAGGTCTTTCAGACCCTGGAGGCAATATTTAGTTTCCTGAAATAATTATGAAATAATATTAATTAGTACTCATCAAACACTCACGTCTCCTACATTGCCAAGGCCCGGGGTTCATAGGTGAGGTCATATGGAAAATTCTTACCAAAGAAATGTTAATAGACGTATTGTGTCACTTCTGGTCTGAGGCCTTTAAGAAAAGGCCCATCTTCATGCCCGTGACCTTTCCTGCTTTGCATGTTTGAGATACCGGAATTGCAAAGGAGGAGCAGCTTGGGTTCTTGATTTGCCGCCGGAAAGAGTCTTGTGCAGGGTAACTGCCGGACTCATTTCAGAAATGGACATGAGCAAGAATTAAAGCTTTGTGGCTTTAAAGTTTGCTACAGATAATTTTGCTACCAATAGCCTGTCCTATCCTGATGAGCACAATTGTCCTAACTCTGGTGAGCCGGCTTGGCTGAAGAACAGGCTAAGACTTCAGTGGAAACCAACATGAAAGAAGCAGCTGCTTGGAACTTAACATATCTACAGAGCTGACCCTGGATTCAGCAGCCCATTTGACAGTGTCCAGAGAGTGAGGCTTGTTCTAGGCTGGAGCCAGTATCCACGGAGATTAGATCTAATAGGCAGGACACAGCAGCAGAATTTTCTGGACAGTGATGATGCTTAAGATCACATGGACATGGACCGCTGTGTGGTGATTGCTGGAGGGAGGAGAGTATAACGGGACTAAATGGTAAGGGGAAAAAATACAATAAATATTTTAAGAAAAGATCATCTGGGAGGAATCGTGGTGGTTCAGGTTAATTTTGTGATTTGGAGCATGACCCCAGAAAGTTGCTGAGAGACTAGTACAGAGGGTCCTGCCCTGAGAGACTAAAGGCTGGGTTGTACGAACAGGGCCCCACGAAGGAAGGTTAAATTTCATTGAAGAATTTATACCCAGAAGATAAAACTGTGGGGTGGGGAGATACTCAGTAACTAAAGAAGATGTCCAGTTGGGGTTCAGGTGACCAGGTAGATAAAAGTACCATTTCCTGAGCTAGGGGATGTGGACTGGAGGGTTCAGATGTGTTGGTACTTATTTTCGGATATGTATGGCGCATCCAAATGTCTATAATGTTACAACAAACCTCCTCATAATTTCAGTTAGCCTTCTAGTTGACTACCCCAGTTACACAGACATCTGTAGAGAAAACAACATATGTGCTATGCAAAGACAATCCCAGCCTGCCCTTCCCCAGTAGAGCACTGTTTTCTAAACTTCTCCTGTATAGGAATTCTGGGGCCTCCACTGTCAAGTAGAGATGTCCTTTAAGCAGTTGTTTATACGGGTCTAGAGATCAGCAGCAAGATCACAGAAGGAAATAACTTTGCAGTTATTAACATAAAGATGGAAATGTAAATTGTGGGAGAAAGGGGAATGCCCAGTTAAAATGTATCTAATGAGAAGAGGATGTACTATAGACATGTGGGTAGCACCAACGTCTGAGGGCTAGGCTGAGAAAGAAGACCCAAGAAGGCGATTACAGAGAAAAAGTTAGAAGGTGTTCAAAAAAATCAAGGTAGGAGGGGATTTCATGAAAAAGAAATCATCAACAGTTACCAAAATTATAGGGAAAGCAAAGACAAAAAGGCCTGCTTTGGATTTCTGCACTAAGGGATCATCGTCAATATTGGTGAGCATGGAAGGCAGATTGAAGAATGAACGGGAGGTGAGAAAATTCAAATAATGAGTGGAGGGAGACAACTTCAAAAAGACTGACTACAAAGGGATAGCTATCAATAACCAAGGGGAGTGTGGGTTTTCCCCTCTGCCCATAACAACCACAAAGATCCCATTAATGCACAAGTCAGATCACATCACTTCTCTCTTGGAAACCTACTCTCAGGCCCCCAATTTCTCTCAGCATCAAAACCGAAGTCCTCAGAAGCGCCTGTGAGCTCCGCGGTGCCCCGCTTCCCCTTCAGCCTGAACCCCCGTGACTGTCCCCTGGGCCCGCTCCCCTCCAGCCGCACCGCCTTCCCTGCTGACATGCCAGGCAGGCCTCTACCTTAGCCCTGGCTGTTTCCTCTGCCTGGAACATACTCTGTCTCACCTGACACAAGTGTTCAAGCCTGACACAGATGTTTTCTCAGTGACTACAATCCTGACTGACCTTTGAAAATTGCCACTTGCCCTTCAATCCCTCCATTCCTGCTTCCTTCTTATTCTGCTGATGCTTTCTTTTTTTCTATCACATTTATCATTTAATATATTACATTTATTGTTTATTGTCTGTGTTCTCTTGCTAGAATATAATCTCTTCCAAAGCAGGGATCCTTGATCATTTTATTCCACTGATGTATTCCATATACATCCACTGACGTATCTCTGGAACAGTGCCTGGCACAAAGAAGGCCTTCAATTAATGGTGTTGAATAAATGAAGGCAATTTCTAAAAATTGGGAGGCTTTATCATATTTAGATGTCAAAGCCGTAGAGGGGGCGATTGATGGGACAAGGTTTCCATGGGGATTGAAAGCTGACTCAGAAGACAGTCAGTCATACCCAGGGGCAAGGTGAATGGAAACTCAAGGATATTGTCTTGGATAAGGTTGATCTTAGTTGATTAGGGCACATTGCCACTGTGGTCCAGGTGGTAGCTTCAGTTTCCAGTTGGAGCCACTTAATGTTATCTCCTCCTAACCCTGGCCTGCAGTGTGTCTCGTCTCACAAGGTGAAGAGCTAGTCACAAAGAAAGAGCATGTCTGGCTGAATCCTTGTGCATTTGTGGACCTTTCAGGAGCGGGGTGGCCAGCAGTCTCATTTCAGATGAAAGGCATACTCTAGGGTTTTCTATTCTCATACTTTTCACTTATCAGGACTCCTCCTACGAACTTCTTTTAAGCAGAGAAAAGGTTGAGAGGAAGGCTTGCCAGGGGAGAGTGTTCTCTCCACAGTCAGGCTGACCAGGCAGCTGAGTCACAGCAAAGAGAGCTCTTTGCCCCTGGATGTCTGCAAAGCAGGGCTCAGTTTCCTTCTGCATGAGCCCTCCCACTGTGTCCTCTGTTGACACAGGCAGGCATGGGGCAACCCTTAGGCTCCACAAAGATAACCTAATAACAGCTTGGCCAGAGCGTCTCATCTTTCCCAAGCCCCACAAAGAGACTTGGATGGTGAAGCAACCACTTGCCACCAAAACAGCAGTTACTGCCACCCCCCACTCAGGATCATCGACAAGCTGCCTGCTAGGTTGGTTGATATGCCTTTTATTTAGCATTCTGTTAATTTGCTAAACACTGTTTTGGTCTATGTGACTGTAGAATATAAAAATGCAGTAGGTGGTTTATAGGAGACAAGTTGCAAGACAATGTTTAGCGCTCTGAGCCACACATACAATAGTACCCTCTGAAGGGCTGGATTTTCCCTCGGGCTGTGGGGAAGTGAGCTAAGCAAGGTTCCCCGTCCTCTTTATGGCTCTCTTTGACCTGCTCCTCCCCTCGGTGCTGAGTGGTGGGCATACAACTGTTGCAAGTAGGTGGCACATCTGTCTGCTTTGACTGCCTCTGTACCGCAGGGATCCCAGCCACGCAGTTAACATTGCAGGATGAAAATGGCATTTATGCTTTAATAAACTCACCCTATTTCTTTGTTAGAGGGGAAAAAAGGAGGGGGGATCCCACCCACCACGCTGCCAGCTACATGTCACTGCTCAGAGCACACCACAGTGGCTCATGTTTTCCAAATTCTCCCTTGCATTGGAATGGAAACGATTAGAAAAATATTGGGATGGTGTGAAGATTTCCCAAACACCTGCCTCCCACCTCTTATGCACATATGCCTGGTTTTTACAAAGCATGTAGCATTTTTTCCTTTTTGCAGTTTGGTGCATTTTCATTTACAAGCGCATGTATATTTTATAAGTGCATGTGTACATACTTCTTGGTGATTTACTTGTAAATGTCCTAAATGGGGAAGCCACACAAAGGTCTCCAGGCTGTAGATGGAATTAAATAGCATTTCCTAATAGGAATTAATAAAGTAGGTGTCAGAAACATATAGGCAAGGTGGGGAGGGATTGCATTTTCAACCAGGAGGTTATTGAGTGTTTATAATCAAAGAGCTGATTCCGTAGAGCAGGGGCATCTGCCCTCCTCTTCCCTGTCAAATAAATCTCTGCAGGATCTCAAAGCTGTCACTTTGAAGGGCCAGATATTTCAGGCTTTGCTCCTTTTTGTCCTGCAGAAACAATACCATCCCTCGTCCTTGCCAGCACACCTGTTTCTCCCTCCTCCTCACCTGAACATATTGCACAGGTTAACCTGGATAGCACATTTTGCTGGTTTGACTCGAAGTCTCCATAACTATGATGGACTTCTTTGCCTGACTCAGAAATCAGCTGCCTTTCAATTCCCCATCTAGAGGACCTCTGTAAATCAAAGGAAACAGCAACGTCGACTGCATGCTGCTGTTGTCATTATTTTATTTTTATTAACTAGCCCGTTATTGTTTTAACACTGCGAAGCAACAAATAACTCAATCTAGATAATGAAATCCATAGTGCTAAGGAAGTTTGAAATTGAAAGGACCCTTAGATCTTACATCTCTAGACAATTTGGAATGACAATTGAAACCTTGTAGCCTGTAGTCATCTTAATGATTGCTATGTTCCGTGTTTATTAAATCCTTTTGCCTTTAAATTTGGGATGTTTTAAAATAATGATCAACATGTTTTTGGAGTAGACGTTTCCTTTATCCCCCCTCAAAGTTTATGTTTTGCTATATAAGCAAGAAATATTTTATTTATTCATTTATTATTTTAAGTAACTTTATTGAATACCTACTCTGTTCTTGGTACTATGCTAGGTACTGAAGATAATAAAGTGAATGAGAATGATACCATGCTGTCACAGAGCTTACGCTTTTGTACAGGCATCATTTACTAATGAGTAAACCAATAAACACAATCATTTTATATTGTCATGGGCTGTGATAAAAATAAGAGAAGTATGTGATAGTGACTGAGGGGCTGACTACCTTAGATTGGGTGGTCAGGGGACCCTTCTCTGAAGAGGTGACGTAGGTTTGAGAACTGAACGACAGGAAGAAGCCAGAAGATAAACAAAGATTTTGGAAGGAATTTTTCAGTAAAGCACTACTGCAAAGGCCGAAGGCAAGGGTGGGCTTGGCAGGTCACAGAAGACAGAGCCAGGCGGAGCTGGGGTCTGAGGTGAGGTCAAAGAGGTCCAGGTCACGTGGAAGCTTTTAGACCTCCGCCTTAGTCCATTCAGGCCACTGTGAGAACACTCCATGGTCTAGCTGGCTTAAAAAAACTGGAATTTATTTCTCACAGTTCTAGAGGCTGGAAGTCTAAGATCAAGGTGCTGACTGATTGAATGTCTGGTAAAACCTGCTTTCTGGTTCGTAGACAGCTGTCTTCTTTCTTTGTCCTCACATGGCAGAAAGGGTGAGTGTGCTCTCTGGGGTCCCTTTTATAGGGCACTGATCCCATTCATGAGGATACCATTGTCATGATTTAATCACCTCCTAAAGGTCCCACCTCCTGACATCATCCCACTGGGGATTAGCTTTCAATATAATGTGTTTTTTTTTTGGAGGGGGGTGGAGGCACAACTATTCAGTCTATAGCAATCAGGGAAATAGTTTGAGTTGTACTTTAAGTGCAACAGGATGCCATGGGTAGGGGTGTAGGTAGGGCTTAAGCAGGAGAAAGATGTTACAGAACCTCTGCTTCTGGGGCACTGGAAAGCTGTGGTTCCTGCAGGTCTGCTCTTGTTTGGGCAGGGGTGCTTTCTTAAAGGACATCAAAAAATGTTATAAAGAGAAGGAAGGGGAATGGATGGCAGGTAGCCAAAATCAAAGATGTTACACAGCTAGGGTCTTTTCTAAAGAAAAATTTTGCAGGCGTTTATACATGGGCAAGAATAGTTATAAAAACATTGGCGCTCTGTCTGTCCATCCATCCATCCATCCATCCATCCATCCATCTATCATTTTCTACATGGAAAGGACCAAAAAGATAGCTTCTCCTCAGCAGGGATACATTAACACCTACTTTTACAGACTTCATCATAATGATGAGGATAGATGATAATGAAGGTAATCTTCATTTATTCACTTAGGTTGGGTTTCCCTTAAAGTGGATGTGGAGACAAAGATTAGGATGCAGGCCTTTTATTGGGAGGTGATCCCAGCTACCAGAGAGGGAGTGGAGGAATTAAGGAAGACAGGAAAAACAGTAAACGGTGTGTTAATGAGTGGGTTGCCATTCCAGGTTAACTGGGAAACACCTGTGCAGGACATACTTCAAAACTGTCACCAAGAGTCAAGGTGGCTGGGGTTTTTATCCACCAACTTCCATCCCTCATTGTTTGAGTCAGTCCCGGAGTGTTAACTCCCAGGTTTTCCCCCACGTTCCTGGGGCTAAAAAAGAGAGATGCATGAAAGGTGCTAGAGAGAGGAAGGAAGCTGTTGACATACATGAGGACTGCCAGTGATGTCAGGGGTGGGCTTTGGGACATGGACAGGGCATCAATACCAAAATTTAAGGAAACATCAGGTGTAGATGATGCTTGTGATATCCTGCCAGAAGCTTCTGTTTCATGGCCCCAAGAAAAGTTCTACTCATTTAGGGCACCTTCTTCGCTGTGGTGCTTCTCAACTTTTGAAAATCTACTGCAACAGTTTTTGGTTTTTTTTTTAAATCCTCACCTGAGGATATGCTTAGAGAGAGGAAGGAAGTTAGAGGAAGAGAGAGAAAGAGAAAGAGAGAGAGGAGAGGAGAGGAGAGGAGAGGAGAAGAGAGAGGAGAGGAGAGGAG
>PVJD01015182.1:0-25982 GCA_004026545.1 Mormoops blainvillei | reverse complement strand
TCACCAGAGGTGGGAGTCCTAACAGGTAAAAGTTTGGCCTAATATAGGTAGTTACCAGCTATGATTTATTAACCAGAAGCACCAGGGTCACTGGGACATTTTTTATAAAACAAAATCCTCTAGTCCCACTCTCTAACCTAATGAATCACATGGGATATAGAGGCTGAGGATAAGCATTTTTAAGCAAATGCCTACTCAAACTCTAAGAGTGCTTTTAAGTCAAGAAATGTCTACCTTTGATAGCAAAAGGCGTACTAAAGTGTTTTGAAGTGTCCCTGATTTGAAGGATGTTTTGGATTTTTAAGATTGGTATGGAAATATTTTTTGCAGATAATATTTAGCTGATGTTCTATCTACTTATTCGTTTATGCAATAGCTGCTGGATGGCTATCATGCGTACTGACATAGAATGAACACAATTAGGTTTATGAACACACGGAGTATCTAAATTAAAAGGGAAAACAGGTATTAGACTAATCAATACAGAAAACAAACCTGAAGTTACAAACATACCAAGCCACATAATTGTTATAAGTTTAATGAAAGATTATATGGCTTGATGCGAAGATTCTAATGAGGTCTGACCAAGACTGGAGATCAGAAGCATCCTCATTATGGAAATGCCATCTAAGCTGAGGCTAAACGACAGGAAGTACATTTCCAGGCTATGAGTGGGTAAAGGGCTTGCCAGGCTGAGGGAACAGTATCTATGAAAGCCCCAAAGTGGGAAGAAGAAACATGTATTTGCAAGGAACTAAAAGAAGGCCTGTAGGTTTGAAACAGATGAGTGGTCCAAGATGGAGTGGTTAGACAGAAGCCACATCATACTCAGTGTGATGGTAAATTTTATGCTTCACCTTGTCTATGCCATGGTTCCCAGGTATATGGTCACGCACTGTTCTGAGTACTTCTGTATGGGTGTTTTTGATTGAGAGTCACATTTAAGTAGGCGGACTTTGAGAAAAGCAGGCAGCACTGTGGGTGGGCCTCATTCAGTTGGTTGAAGGCCTACACAGAGAGCAATAGACTCGCCTCCTCTGTGCAAGAAGGGAGTCTGCCAGAAGATGGCTTTTGGATTTGAATTGCAACACTGGCTCTTTCCTGGGTCTCCAACCTGCTGTCTGGTTATACAGGTATTGGAACTGGCAGACACTCACACACACACACACACACACACACACACACACGTCCTATTGGTTCATTTTCTCTAGAGATCCCTAAATAATACAACACACCTTAGGAAACTTATAATAGACATTTTATCTTGCCCAAGATTAGAACAGAAAACCACTGCAGAGACATACCATTAGCAAATATGGGTCGTTACATATTTAGTTCTAATATATACTCTTTTATCCTAGAATCTCAGGAAAGGTTTCTGGAATGGGCGACCAGATTCACTGTTTCCCCCAGCTCCTGTATCTCTTTAACTTTCTCTGTCATGTATTTTATACTTTTCCTTTTTTCTTGTTTATTAAACAAAGTCCACTCTCATAATTTCCACAGGTCTATGTTTTAAAGATTTTACTGCCAAATTTACTGAGGTAAAGTAGCTTTGAAGACAGTTTAACTCTACGGCCCCCAGCATACCAACTACATATAGTTTCCAAATCCCAATTTTCTTTCTTTAGAACCTGCACACAGCATGGTTGAAAAACAAGAAAAATTCAGCTCAAATCCCCAAGTTACAATGAACATCAATTTATTTTCCTTTGTAGACATAAATCTGTGAAGAACTCCCATTGAATCGGGATGCATAGTGGGGGGTTTCCTGTAATTTATTTTCATGGCTCCCTTCCGAGGGAAGCCACCAAACTAAATCAAGTGAGACGGAGGCAGGCTCTCTGGCACTGATGTGTGGTGCAAGGCCTGCAGGACTTGTTTGTTTTGAAGTCATGGACAATACTTAGCCTTTTCCATCAAAGATATTTTGATAACCAACTATGTATAATACCATGAACGATACTATGAACAACGTGATGTGCTAGGCCAGGTATCAAGATCTGAGAGATTTAATTGTATACATCACTCACTCACTCACTCACTCACTCACTCATTCATTCGTTCAACAAAAATGTGATGAATGCTAGGTCGTGTCGGAGCTCTGAGGATAGGGCAGTGAACAAAACAATGTAAGGCAAGGACCTTTCCTTCTTCCTCTGGGTCCTCTTTTATTCCGGAGGGTGAGATAGACTACAACATGATAATTCAGCAAGATAATTTCAGAAAGCAATGACTGCTGTGACGATAATCACATACACACATACAAACATACAAACATTTAACATATATTTCATGCCAGAAATTGCACTTAGATTTTAATCATAGCAACTCATTTTATCATCACAGCAACACTATAAGAGAGGTACTGTTACTGGCTCTGTTTAACAGATTAGAACACTGAGAGTCATCAGGAAGTTAATAACTTGGCTGAAACTGAGTGCAGCCAGGATTTGCCTCCAGGCAAAACATAGTGCCTGGGTGCCTCGCTTCCATGCTATGGGTGCTGTGAGAGGAGAGCACTGGGGGTCCCTTTAGGTGGGACAGTCAAAAAATGCCTCCCTGAGGACTGTTGTTAGCTCTGATGCATGGCTAATAACAAAGATCCAAGGATGCAAAATGTTCTAGAATTCAAATGACTTAAAATGTAAGTTGAAATAAGACATCTAAAACAATAACATCATCTAATATTTTTGGAATGCTTCTTACATGCCAAACACTGTTAAGCACAGTAAGTAACATATGCTTTATGTCATTTAGTTCTCACAACATTCCTATGAGGTAGTGAAAAAAAGGTGTAACTTTTTAATAAGAAAAGAGGGCTCAGCCAACTAAGGTGAGATGAAGACAGGCTCTGTCCAGAGGATTAGGTATCCAAGAGGTTACTGGAGGGTTTTACCTATGACATTTCAGCACAAGATTGGAGGTAAAAGCCTGATTATTTTGGGTTGAAAAGGGAAAGGTAGACACTGAGTAGAAACCATCATTGGAGAGTATTTACTTGGGGCATTCAACTGTAAGGAAAAATAGAGAGGGTGAGCAATTAAAGGGTATTCCAAGTCAAAGGTGAGTTGATCATATAAGATGGAGGTGACTTGAGCACATTTCCAGGCTGTGCGGAAGGAGCCACCAGGAAAGGAAAAATTGGAAATGCAGAAGAGATAAAACAGAGCATCAGGAGGCACTCTGATCGAGAGTGCAGAGACAGAGATGCGTGAACTTTGAAGGGAAGGCACACCTCTTCCCCGGGCACTGGAAAAAAAGAGAATGAAATTAGATGTGATTCCATATTTTTTTAAATATAAGAACAGAAACTGAACTAACAAGCAAAACAGAGACTCACACATAGATAGAGAGCTGGATGACAGCTAAGTGTGGCGGGGAGGTTTGAAGGTAGAGGGACTGGGCAAAAAGGAAAAAGGACTCATGGTCATGGAGAACAGTGTGGTGATTCTGGAGGGTGGATGGTATGCCAAGGAAGGGGACTAAATGCCAATAGAGAAAAATACAAAAAGAAATTTTAAAGAAGTACAAGAAAATGAAGGAGAGCACATCTAAAAAAATTGTTTTTGTAGACAATTGAAACCTTGAGAAAGGCAAGGTTTGGCTAACTACCAGGGGAGTGAGGTGGAGAATTTGGAGGGTGGTGCAGGTATTGAATGCCTGTGCTGGAGAATGGACAAGAGGCTAACCAAGGACATTTAGGATTATTGGATGGACACAAAAGAGCCAGCTGAATTTGATATAAATTTAATAGCATTGAGCAACACTGTCATTTCTCAAGGTCTGTCCCATGGACCACCTGAGTTAGATTGTCCTAGGATCTTCGCAAACAATGCCAATTTGTGAACCCCATTCCTAATCCCCCTGTGTCTTCTGAATTGACTCTGGTGCTCACTAAAGTTTGGAGCCTCTGATCTAAAGCAGTTTCTCAAGCTTTTTCTGCCTCCAGGATCACTTAGGCTCTTGCAACAATACAGATTCTTGCCTTAGGCTAGGTCTACTGGCTTCATCCTCAGCAGAAAGTGCTGGGGGTCTGTGCTATGAATGAGAGGCTCAGCTGTTTCTGATCTGAAGCTTAGATGTTGTGGAAACTGGTAAGGAGTATTAATAGTGGCATATGAGTACACGGAGATAATATTTAATTTTTTATTTTTTAAGTTAATATGTAGTAAAATGGACATTTTTGGTATTCATTTATATGAATTTTAGCACATACATGGATCTGTGTAATCGCAACCAAAATCAGAATACTTGCATCACTAAAGAAACACTCCCTTGTGTTTCATAGTTAAATTCTCCCCCAATCACTACCATTTGGTAACAACCGACTCACTTTACATCACTATATTCTTGTCCTTTAAAGAATGCCACATAAATGTCACCATAGAGGGAGTAACCTTTGGAGATTGACTTGCTTTATTCAGCATAATGTCTTTGAGATTCATCCACGTTCTTGATTTTACAATTTTTCTTTTTATTACCAAATAGTATTCCAAAACATTGGTGTACCACAATGTGTTTATACGCTTACCCTTTGAAGAACATTTTGTTTTTTTTCCAGTTTTTATGATTATGAAAAATGCTGCAATGAACATCCATGCATAGAGTTTTGTGCTAACAAAAGCCTTAAATTCTTTAGTGTAAACAGCCAGGAGTGGGGTTTCTATAAAGATGATTTAGTAATTTCTTAACAAACAGTTATCGATCTGTCATTACGTACAAAATAAAGTTTTCACTGTCTAGGTGTAGAAGAATTATCACTAGCATAATTTGAGTAAGATGCAGAATGACCTCCTATAGGAAGTAGATGGACATACAGTCATTACAAAGGAGCGAAGGACGGGGTGAGGGGAGGAGCTCGCTGGGGAAGCGCTTGCTGCCTGTGGGTTGAATATCAACATACTCGCTTCCAGGTTGACATGATTACATGGCAGGTCACTTTCTCCTCTCATGGCTGTGGTTATTTTACAGAAACCCGTGGGCTCCAAAGTAAACCAATTTCAATAAAATATAAAAAAGCTTTAATAAATATTGCTTACCATTATATCAAAGAAAATAGAATGGAGGGTGTAGCTGGTCAATGCTTGACAGTGAATGAAAGGAGTCATGTATGTGTATATATGTTGAAGGCCAGAAGGCCTATTTCAGAGGACGGGTGTGGGTAGTAGTGTGAGTTGTTAGTGATGTAGGAAATAAGATCAGATACATTTAAATCATTTTTTATGTTGTGAAATCATGGTTTGGGGACAACGGGAAATAGATTTCCCATCTACCGGTATAGCTTTTGTAGGATGCCTGGCTCACCTCTGGGTCGGGTGAGCCAGGGGTTGCACCTGCCCTTCTTCGAACCTAATAGAATGCTCAACTCAAAGGCATGCGTTAACTGAGAACTCAGTAATGCTTATGTGCTCTGCTTGGGTGGTGGATATCTCATAGTGGAAAAAATAAAAATAAATCTAGTAGTGAACTGCTTGCAGGAGAGGCAGCCACAAAACAGTAACGAACTTACAAATAATGATCTCTAGAGCTTTTCCCCAAACCAGAAATCAGAAGAACTTGCAAAAAACAAAGCACCATGTTTGTATGAGTCAAACTCTCTATGAACAACTTAATAGAATAAAGCAAAATTGTTCAGGAAGCAAGAGGAAAGGATCAACGGCTGTCAGATCTTGTTTCCAAATTGGAGCAAACAGACTTTAGAATCTCCCTGGGCTTTAAAAATAGGTCCAGGAAGTCCATGTGTCTAAAACTGACACACATCTGTTTTGAAATCTGCTTCTGTGTCTTTATTTTTCACTAAAACGACATCCGCTTGGGAACAGAAGTGACACTACATGCAGAGGGTAACTAATGGATCACCCTAATTTGGTGAAGGGTTAACCAGTCTTCCTAATGTGAAGTGAACACAAAATGCCTGCTACTCTGATCAACACGCTTCTGAAACTATGTATGCAAAACGAGACTTTTAAGAAAGCACAGAACAAGGATACTGGCAAAAAGCAGCAGTGGATGTGTCACTTGATTAGAATATAGTCACGATTGCAACTATGGCTCCCAGCTTAGGCCGGGGACAGAATCAATACAGACATGGGGTCTCTAGCGCTGTTCATCAGCCTCTCAGGAATCAACAGTTTACTTACCATGAAAGGTCTTCGTGTGCTGTGAAGTGTGCATGTGAGTGAGTGTGTCAGTGGGCATATTAAAAGTCTCAGCAAAAGGGGTGATGTTTAGTCATTCTAATACAATGCTAGAGGGGTCAGTATTTATTCCTTATTCTGCAATATTACATTTCCAGGATGCTTTATGTTTGATTTGTGACCATTAAATTCTCCAGCCTCCATGAAGAATATAGGTGACAAGAGTAATTTTTATAACTGTTTTACATACTCACTTCAAGGTTGACATAATTACATGGCAGACCACTTTCTCCTCTCACGGCCATGGTTAATTTTATAGAAACCTGTGGGCTCCAAAGTAAACCAATTTCAATAAAATATTTAAAAAGCTTTAATAAATACTATTGACCACTATGTCAAAGAATATTTTGATATATTCTTTGGGTACCTATTTTCAATTTAACCTGCAAGTGCACTCTTCCCATCTTCTCTGGGTTCATTATTTCACCACATGAGACAAAAGGGTGAGGTCACTGGGCTTCATGTCTCTTTTCCATCTATTCGTAAGCAGCCCCTGCAAAGCCCCATAAACATTCCCTGGAATATTTTAGGATATAACAGCACCAACAGTGTTAGCAGCAACAATTACAGTCAGCGTTCATTGAGACTACATGCCGGGCAGCCATCTAAAAGCTTTATGTCATTAATCCTCACTCCAAAGCCAAGAGCCAGATTCCCCATTTGACTGATGAGAAAATAAAAGCATTTTAGAAATGATAGCATTTCATTCAGTATCATAACCGGAATGTACGAAAGCCAGGAGTTGTAGGAGAAAGTAAAGAAGCTCGGAAAACAGAAAGTAGGAAATTCCCAGGTTCTTAGTCTCCAAAACCCTCCTGAATCGTTGCCCTCACATAAACATCTGCGTATGAGTGTGTGCTCATAGGTATAGGTGCGTACATATGTGTCTTCATATAAATCTTTAAATATACATCTTCAATTACATATGTATATATGTATGTGTGCGCATTTCTATGCAGGGTGGGGCAAAAGTCGGTTTACAATTGCTCTTATGAAAAGAATATAATATTAATGAATAATGAAAGAATGAATTATGTTTTGTATACTCACAGCTGTAAACCTATTTTTGCCCCATCCTGAATATCTTTATTCATGACTCTCCAGGGACCTGCAGACCAGGAAAGCGGGGAAGTTTTTTTCTGTAAATGACCAGAAAATAGGTAGTAAATATTTTAAGCTTTGAAGCCATAAAAAGCCACTGTTACATATTCTATTTTATTTTTTTAAATAACTCTTAAAAATTCTTTATTTGACGGCCACTAAAAAACATGCTGTGAGCTGGGTTTGGCCTGCAGGCCATCATTAATCAACCCCTGACCTGGAGTACTGTTGTCAGACTGAAATTTTAGTCCCAAATTATATCACATACACACTCACAAAGCTCTTTGGATCCATACTTCCTACGTTATCAGCTATAAAGTCTTCTCCTAGCTCTGCGGCTCTTCCTGAGGCTGGTAATGCTGACCTCCCATCTCGCTACCAATCACTCTCCAAACAAGCCCATTTCCTCACCCCCCTTCCACACACACACCTTGCCCCCTGTATGGACACCTGTGTACAGCGCTTCTCTGTGCTCCTGGGCAAATTCAGCGTCAAGTACAAGACCAGTCAGCCATTACCCACTCCATGTTATTCCTCTTCTATAAATTTTAACCAGGAAACTCGAATCCTTCTAGGTTTGCCTCTCTTCTGAGCTCCTGGAAGAGGAACTCTCCATCACACTGCATGACACTTAATTGCATTCTGGGGAAGCAACTCTGTATCAGTTATTCTACTAGCCATTGAGACTCTAACAGCGCACATGCCACAGCACTTGCCCTTAGGGAATTTGTGGAGTACCGAAAAGGCATTGCCAGTACAAGGTTGTAAGTGCTAACAATGTGAGTCTGAGAGCCACACAGAAAGCACACAGGGATAGTTTATCTTGCGCCATTTTAATTTTGTTTAAAAGGTACATCTTGTTGCCAGCTACAGCAAAGAAGGTCATGTGTGTGCGCATGTGTGGTTTTTCTGCTTCTGCTGAGTGGCGATCACAACTCAGAAGAACATTCAGTTGATGGAGATATAATAATTCAGATCAAATCAATTGTTAATTTTGCCATGTTTATATGAAGTACACTCTCTTAGATACTTAATTATACTGGAAGGAAATAAAATATTATTTATAATTACCCTATTTCCAGGAAAAGTTTGAAATTACTAACACCAGAAGACTAATTAACATCAGAATCATTAAAATAAAATTGGAAAAGTAATATAGTACAAGGGAGGCTGTGATTATATCAGAAGGTTGAGCTAAAGACAGTTATTACTAAAGCATATAAAATATATTTCTGAGTTATACAGTAACCAACAAAAAACATGAAATAGAGATGGACAGATAGTCAGATAGAGAGTTAGATGAGGGATACTACTGCCTGATAAAAGAAAAGGAATCAGTCAACCAGCACAGTTGAATTATCTGGTGAGATATTTATTTTTAAGTGTAACTATGCTCTGGGCTTACTGGCTTTAATATCCCACTAAATTGTTTTTAATTAACAGCTAGATTAACACAATGGTAGTCAGTACAACTTTTTCCTTGTAGTGAATGTTAAAAGGAATTTATTGCCTGGGTTCTTATACAGAGAAAATAAAAAGACCATATGTAACATTTTTTTATTCCACTTAAAAAAAAAAGCAGCTTAACTTTAAAGTACAGATCTATATGTGAAATTCTTTTTTTAAAAGATTTTATTTATTTATTTTTAGAGAGAGGGGAAGGGAGGGAGAAAAGAGAGGGAGAGAAACATCAATGTGTGGTTGACTATTGCAGGCAAGGGGATCTGGCTTGCAACCCAGGCATGTGCCCTGACTGGGAATCAAACCGGCAACCCTTTGATTCACAGGTTGGCACTCAATCCACTGAGCCACACCAGCCAGGGCTGTATGTGAAATTTTAAGGAAACGAACTATGCACACGTGCCAAACACTCACTATTTTGTTAATTCAAATTTATACTGGGTTAGAGCAAAGAGATAGAAACATTTGAAATAGTTAATCATTTAGTCCACTCCGCTACTTCTCCTGAACTGCAATGAGTATAGGAAGAGTTCTTGCAGGTTCTGTGTAGCAGTTACTAGACTTAGTGTGGGAACACACCATAAGGTATCTAAATGTTGCATCACTCTGCCATACACCTGAAACTAATATAATATTGCATACCAACTATCCTTTAATAACGTTTTTTAAAAGACAGTCAACACTTAAAAATATCAATTAACCTAAAAAGACAGCAGTCAACTCATTGAAGAATGACTGAAACAGGTTTTTTCTCCTGATTCTGGAAGACTCATCTCTGATAGAACAGCCAGACATGGCCATGGCAAACATGACATTTTGTTAGGAAAACTAAATATTTTGATTCAACATTTTTGGTTACACAGAAGGCCATATCATTACCATTTGAAGACAGGTAAGAAAGGGTGGGGCAAAATTGGCCTCACAAACATAATTTGCTCAATTTCTTGATAAGTATTTGTATCTGGCCCCATAGTTGAAAGTGTACGTATGATTCAAAATCTTTGAAGGGCAAGTATTCCCTCCCAGTTGGCTACAGAAATGATAATACATTGATCTTGCATGTTGGCATATATCAAAATCCCCTAGAGAGTTTGTTAAAACAGGTTGCTGAGTCCCATCCTCAGAGTTTGAGTTAGCACGTAAGATGGGAAGCTCAACAATTTGCACTTTACACAGGACATCAGGTGATGGTGATGCTCTGGGGACGACAGCTTGAGAACGACTCGAATGATAAAACACTAGGATGCCCAAACGCCATCTCATATTGGATAGCACTTCTTTCTAATGGGCTCACCTGCAATGTTTAGCTACAAAACAGAAATCTAGTCGATATGCCTGAACAGAATTACATAGAAGGATCTACCTGAAAATTGAGAAAACCTGGAAGAAATGATCGTTTTATTTTGGGCATAAATTGCCTTAAATTCTTCTTTAAGGTTTTAAATTAGTTTGCAGGAAAAGATAAACTTCTGGACATAAAAATAAATATACAAGCAAGGCCCCCAAAATATATCATTTCTCAGCTTCTTATGTATAGTGGCACTGTGGCATGCAACCAGTTCCAAGCACCATCTGAAGGTGTGGAGGGCAGTTTTGGAAGAGGTGATGTCAGAGGATAAAAGTACAAGATACTCTCTTTGCCCTCATTATAACACAACCTAGTAATTAAGGCTATGGTACTTGCATTTACAGAGACTAGGGGTTAAATATTAGTTTCAGCACTTGCTAAACCTATCACCTAGGGCAAGCCTCTGTTTCCTTACTATAAACTACTAGCAATGCCACTTAGTTCATATCACCTTTGGGAGAAAGACATTATCTAATGTGTTCAAAAGAATGAGAAGGCTAGACACAGACTGGAAGAAAATATTTGCAAAAGACACATTTGATAAGGGAGTTATTTGAAATATACAAAGAACTCTTAATACTCAACAAGAGGAAAACAATATGATTAAAAATAGACTAAAAGTTCTAACATGAGCATCACCAAATGAGGTAAACAGGTGGTAAATAAATATATGAAAATATGCCCCACATCATATGTCATCAAGGAAATGCAGATTAAAACAAGATATCACTACACTCCAATTAGAATGATCAAAATCCAGAACACTGACAGGACCAAATTCTGACAAATATTTGAAACAACAGACACTCATTCACTGCTGGTGGAGATGCAAAATAGTACGGCCACTTTGGGAGATAGTTTGGTAGTTTCTTACAAATCTCAAAAAAATCTTACAATCTTATACAGCAATTGCAATCATTGGTATTTACCTAAATGAGTTGAAAACTTATGCTCACACAACATTCTGCACACAGATTTTTATAGCAGCTTCATACATAACTGCCTAGACTTGGAAGAAGCCAAGATGCCCTCCACTGGGTAAATGGATAAATAAACTGTGGTACATCCAGACAATGGAATATTATTCAAGGCTAAAATGAAATGAGCTATCAGGCAACATTTAAAAGACCTGGTAGAACCTTACATTCATATCATTATGTGAAAAGAAAAAGCCAATCTGAAAAGGCTAATACAGTATATTTCCAACATGTAACATTCTAGAAAAAACAAAACTCTGACAACTGTTAAAAAAATCAGTAGTTGCCAGGAGTGGCGGATGGGGGCAGGGATGAACACCGGTGAAGCCCAGAGGGTTTTTAGTGGAGAACACCCTGTGTGACACCATAATGTTGGGTGCATGTTGTTTTATGTTTGTCTAAGCCCACAGAATGTACATCAAAAGTGAACCTTTATTAAACCATGGACTTCAAATGATTATGATGTGCCAACATAAGTTCACCACTTACAACAAAAGCCCGACTCTTGTGGGGGTGTCAATAAATGGGAAGGTTAGGCGTGTGTGAGGGATGGGGTATGTAGGGAATCTGTGTACCTTCAACGCCATTTTTCTGTAAACCTAATATTACTCTAAACTTTCTTTTAATTTTAAAATTTTAAATTTTTATTTTCAATTTATTGGGGTAATATTCATTAATAAAATTATATAAATTTCACAGAGTATGTAAAAGCATGCAGTATTGTGACTGACACAGTGAATGCTCAATATGAATATTTTTCTTATGATTATTACTATTATTGACAACTGAGTGAGCATAAAATATCAATAATTAGAAACACAAGAGTGAAATTAAAATGGATCAACAACAGGGATGCTAAAGTGGAACTGGATTGCCAAATGAATAATGTAAGGGATCTACATCACAACATGGTTTTTAAAAGCAAAAAGATTTGAAAATATAAATATTTATGGAGAGATTACTTAAATATATTAGAGTACATGTGACAGAATACCAAATAGTCATTAAAAATAATGATGTAGTTCTAATATATCTATATAGAGAGATACCATGATGCATTGAGCAATAAAAGAAAGCAGTTTACAAAATAGAGGAAAAGCACGTAGGAAGAAGAGGGAACAGAGTTAGGGTGGAATGTATCTATATACCACAATATTAACAGTACTTACCACTGAGCAATAAAATAATACATTTTACTTTCTTATGCATTTTTGTTACAAAAATATAAGTAGGTAAATGTACAGGCATACCTGTCAGAAATATATATTTTACAATTGTAATATATTGTTTTTATTTAGAAAAAGCATTAAAATGAGCTCTATTTTGGAAACTGATACATAAAATTGATTAATGCCGCTAATACAAGGAGCTCTATAAAAAGACAGAGATCACAACAGCAGGAAACCCTCTTAAGACACGATATGTGGAGACTATACTCACCAGGTTTTTACTTTTTCAGAGAAGGTAATAGATTGTTTTCTATATAAAACTGAATTTTCTGCTATAAAAGTGTAACACATAGTACATTATGTACCTAAATGATTCTGTTTTCTGTCTCTTCTCATTCTCTCTGTCCTCCCTTTAATCATACCTACTGTCTTAAGATTAATCATTCTAAAACACAAATTTGATGTCACTTATTTGCCATATATTTTTATCGGATTTATTCCTTTTGTATGTGTATGAAGTCAATACTTTATTGAAATATATTTGACATATAACATTGTGTACATTTAAGATGTATGACATGTTGATTTGATATATTTATAAATTGTGATGTGATTGCCATTTTATCAATAGTTATTTCATGACACATAAATATCATTTCTATTGTATGATAGAAATAATTAAGATACAGCCTCCTAGCAAATTTGATTATTATAACACAACTCTGTGGTCTGTGTTCACCTACTGTGCATTAGACATCCAAGATTTATTTATCGGCTAGGTGAAAGCTTGTACCTTTATTTTCTTTTCTCATTTTTTAAAATTGTTGTTCAAGCACAGTTGCTTCTATCTTCCTCCCACCACTTGCTCCTGCCCCACCCACCCCCACCTCCCACCCTCAATCCTTCCCCACTTTGGCTTTGTCCATGGGTGCTTTACACATGTTCCTTGATGACCCTTCCCCTTCTTTCCCCCATTATCCCCCTCCTACCTCCCCTCTGGTTTCTGTCAGTGTGTTCTTTATTTCACTGTCTCTGGATATATTTTGCTGGCATGTTTGTTTTGTTGATTAGCTTCCAATTATGGGTGAGATTGTATGGTATCTGTCTTTCACCATGTGGCTTGTTTCACTTAGCATAATGCTCTCCAGATCCATCCATGCTGTTGTGAATGGTAGTACCTCCTTCTTTCTTTCTGTTATGTAGTATTCCATTGTGTAAAAATGTACCATCTTTTTTTGACCCACTCATTTACTGTTGGGCACTTGGGCTGCTTCTAACACTTGGCTATTGTAAATTGTGCTACTATGAACATTGGGGTGCATAGGTTCTTTTGAACTGGTCTTTTTGAGTTCTTAGGGTAAAATCCCAGCAGTGGAATTGCTGGGTCAAAAGGTTCAAAATTCCATTTTTAGTTTTCTGAGGAAATTCCATACTGCTTTCCACAATGGCTGCACCAGTCTGCATTGCCACCAACATTGTACTAGGGTTCCCTTCTCTGCACAGTCTCACCAGGCTTGTTGTTTGTTGATTTGTTTGTGATGGTCATTCTGAATGGTTTGAAGCAGTATCTCACTGTGGTTTTAATTTGCATCTCTCTGATGGCTAGTGATGCTGAGCATCCTTTCATGTGCCTCTGGGCCCTCTGTATGGACAGAAGTGTCTGTTCAAGTCCTTTGCCCATTTTTTATTTGGAGTTTTTGTCTTCCTGGAATAAAGTCATGTGAGTTCTTTACATATTTTGGAGATCAAACTCTTGTCTGAGGTATCATTGGCAAATATATTTTCCAATATAGTTGGTTCCCTTTTCATTTTGCTGATGTTTTCTTTAGCCATGCAGAATCTTCTTATTTTGATGAAGTCCCATTTGTTTATTCCTTCCTTTATGTCCCTTGCACTGGGGGACATATCAGTGAAAATATTGTTGCATTGAATATCTGAGATTTTCCTGCCTCTGTTCTCCTCTAGGACTTTTAGAGTGTCATGACTTATATTTAATTCTTCTATCCACCTTGTGTTTATTTTTATGTGTGGTGTAAGTTGGTGGTCAAGTTTCATTTTTTTGCATGATTTATCCAGATTTACCAACAGTATTTTTTGAAGAGGCTATTTTTACTACATTTTATGCTCCTGCACCCTTTGTTGAATATTAATTAACCATAGAGGAATGGTCAATAAACATGGGTTTATTCCTGGGCTCTTAATTTTGTTCCATTGATCTATATGTGGGTTCTTATGCCAGTACTAGACTGTTCTGATTATAGTGGCCCTGTAATATAGTTTGATGTCAGGTATTATGATCCCTCTTACTTTGTTCTTTCTCAAAATTGCTGTGGCAATTTGGATTCATTTACAGTTCCATATAAATTTTGAAATGTTTGTTCTGTATCTGTGAAATATATCATCGGTATTTTAATAGGGGTTGTGTTGAATCTGCAGGTTGCTTTGGGTAGTATGGACATTTTGATGATGTTAATTCTTCCAACCCAGGAACACGATATGTGCTTCCATTTATTTGTATCTTCCTTAATTTCTTTCTTCAGCGTTGTGTAGTTTTCTGAGCACAGATCTTTTACCTCCCGGATTAGGTTTATTCCTAGGTACTTTATTTATCTTCTTGGTATGGAAAATGGGACTTTTTCCTGATTTCTATTTGTGATATTTTGTTGTTGGTGTACAAAAATGCCTTCAATTTATGAATATTGACTTTGTATCCCACTGCTTTGCTGAATTCACTTATTAGGTCGAGTACTTTTTGGTGGCCTATAGGGTTTTCTATGTACGCTATCACATCATCTGCAAACAATGACACTTTTACTTCCTCCTTTCCAATATAGAGGCCTTTTGTTTATTTTTCTTGTCAGATCACTGTGGCTAGGACTTCCAATAGCATGTTGAATAGAAGTGGTGAAAGCAGACATCCTTGTCTTGTCCCTGATCTTAGTGGGAAATCTTTTAGTTTTTGCCTATGAGTATGATGTTGGCTGTAGGTTTTTCATATATGGCCTTCATTATGTTGAGGTATGCCCCCTTTATCCCCACTTTGCTGAGTGTTTTTATCATAAACAGATGCTATACCTTATCAAATGCTTATTCCGCCTCTATTGATATGATCATGTGATTTTTGTCTTTCTTTTTGTTTATGTGATATATTACATTTATTCATTTGTGAATATTACCATCTTTGTATCCCATGGATGAATCCCAGTTGATCATGGTGTATGACCTTTTCAATGTATTGCTGGATGTGTTTTGCCAATATTTTGTTGGGGATTGTAGCATCTATGTTCATCAGCGATATTGGCCTGCAGTTTTCTTTCTTTGGTGTGTCTTTATCTGAGTTTGGAATTAGAGTGATGCTGGCCTCATAAAAGAGTTTTGGAGTCTTCCCTCTTCTTGGATTTTTTGTAATAGCCTGAGAAGGATTGGGGTTAGCTCTTCCTTAAATGTTTTATAAAACTCTCCTGTGAAACTGCCTGGTTCAGGGCTTTTGTGTGCCTGGAGATTTTTGAATACTGCTTCAATTTCACCAGCTGTTACTGGTCTGTTCAGGCTTTCTGCTGCTTCTTCATTCAGATTTGGAAGATTATATTTTTCCAGGAATTTGTACATTTCACCCAGGTTTTCAAATTTCTTGGCATATAGTCCTTTGTAGTAATTTCTTACAGACCTTTGTATTTATGTGGTATCAGTTGTGATCTCTCCTCTTTCATTTCTGATTTTATTTATTCAAGTCCTCTCCTTTTCTTTCTTGATGAGTCTGCTTAAAGGTTTGTCGATTTTGTTTATCTTTTCAAAGAAGCAGCTCCTGGCTTTATTGATCCTTCTAATTATTCTTTTAGTCTCTATATCATTCAGTTCTGCTCTGATCTTGATTATTTCCTTCCTTCCGCTTGCTCTGGGCTTTTTTTGTTGCTGTTTCTCCAGTTCTGTGGATGCTGGGTTAGGTTGTTTACTGGAAACATTTTCATCTTTCTTAGGTAGGCCTGTATTGCTATGAACTTTTCTCTCAGGACCGCCTTCGCCATGTTGCATAGGTTTTGGACAGTTGCATGTTCATTTTCATTTGTTTGCAGAAACTTTTGATTTCATCCTTGATATCATTATTACCCATTCATTGTTTAATAGCATGTTATTCAGTCTCCATGAGTTTGAATGTTTCTGAGTCTTTTCCTTAAGGTTGGTTTCTGGTTTCAAGCCCTTGTGGTCCGAGAAAATGATTTCAATTTTCTTGAACTTGTTAAGGCTTGTTTTGTGTCCTATCATATGTTCTATCTTTGAAAATGTTCCATGGGCATTTGGATAGAATGTGTATGTTGCTTCTTTGGGATGAAAGGATATATATATATATCAGTTAAGTCCATTTGATCTACTGCATTGTTCAGTTTCACAATAGCCTTGTTGATATTTTGTTTGGGTGATCTATCGATTGTTGATAGTGGGGTGTTAAATTCCCCTACTATAAGTGTGCTGCTGTCTATATCTTTCTTGAAGTCCTCCAAGAGTTTCCTTATATATTTGGGTGCTCCTACGTTCGATGCATATAGGTTTACAATGTTTATGTCTTCTTGATGGACCCTTCCTTTGAGTATTATGAAGTGTCCTTCTGGGTCTCTTTTTATGGCCTTTGTTTTGAACCCTATTTTGTTTGATATTAGTATTGCTACCCCAGCTTTCTTTTTCATATTTTTTCCAAACCTTTACTTTCAGTCTGTGTAGGTCTTTTGTTCTGAGGTGGGTTTCTTATAGGCAGCATATGTGTGGGTCATGTTTTCTTATCCATTCAGCTCCCCTATGTCTTTAGATTGGAGCATTTAATCTATTTACATTTAAGGTTATTATTGATAGGTACCTATTCATTGCCATCTTTCCCCTTTCTTCCTGTGTTCCTCTCTTTCTCACTTCTTTCCTTCCGCTTCTTAAAGCAGTCCATTTAGCGTATCTTGCAATGCAGTTTTGGTGGAGGTGTATTCCTTTACCCTTCTTTTGTCTGGGAAACTCCTTATTTTGCCTTTCATTTTAACTGGGAGCCTTGCTGGATTGAGTAGTCTTGGTTGCAGGCCTTTTCTTTTTACTACTCAGAATAGATCTTGTCATTCTCTTCTGGCTTGTAGTGTTTCTGTTGGGAAGTCAGTTGCTAGCCATATCAGGGATCCCTGGTATGTTACTTCTTGTTTCTCCCTTGCTGCCTTGAAGATTCTCTTTTTGTTTTTGATATCTGCCATTTTGATTATGATGTGTCTTGGAGTGGGTCTCTTTGGGTTCCTCTTGTTTGGGACCCTCTGTGCTTCCTGGACTTGTGTGACTTTTTCTCTCCTCAGATTAGGGAGGTTTTCCATCAATTTTTCAAACAGTTTTTCTATCCCTTGTGCCTCTTCTTCTCCCTCTGGTATCCCTATTATATGGATATTATTATGTTTCATGATGTTCTGCATTTTCCTTAACTCCTCTTCATTCTTTTTGAGTCTTTTTTTCATTTTCTTGCTCTTTCTGGGAACTTTTTTCTACCTTGTCCTCCAGCCCACTGATTTGATCCACTGCTTCATCTAGGCTGCCTTTGATTCCTTCTACTGTGTTCTTCAATTCATAAATTGTATTTTTCATTTCCTCATGGCTGCTGTTGATAGTTTCTATGTCTTTTTTTAATGCTGCTACAGCTTACAGTAATTTCATTGTCCTTCCCCTGTAGTTTTTGGTAATTCTCACTGAGCTCATTGAATTTCCTTATAACCATTGTATTGAATTCCATATCTGATCGTTTACTTGCCTCTATTTCATTTAGTGCTCTTTCTGAGGATTTTTCCTTTCCCTTCGATTGGAGGTTGTTTCTTTGCCTTCCCATTTTATGTGAGACTCTCCTTTTTTTGCTTCTGCTTCTTAAATTGATCTGTTTAGAGTCCCTGACTTTGTGATGTAAACTTCTATGGTAGGAGACCTGTGAGATTCAGTGGTGCAGTCTACTTGATTTCCTGAACTGATGCTCTTGGGATGCCTTTTGTTCCATTTATGTTGGCTCTCTGGCAGTAACTGGGTTTTGACTATCGTTTGGTCATTCTTTGGTGGCTCCTTCCCTCCAGCTGGCTGACTAAGAGTCACTCAGCCCACCATGTCTTGTGTGTGGTTGTGCAGGTGCTGCCAGAACAAAATCACAAAGCCCAGGAAACAAACCCAGATCCGCAAAAATAACATCCCCCCGCAATCCCACTATCAACAGCAAATGAATCAGTATATCAGTATTAACAAGGCTGTAAAGAGATTAAGACTATTGTAAGAAAGGAGAGAAATAAACTATAGTATAAAACCTAGTGACTTAATATGCACAAACTTGATGGACAAGAAATGGATGTTAAAAATCTATGTAGTAAATAAAATATCACAAGTCACAGAGACGACCACAGTGGACATTGTCTCCATAGCCTCTAGTATTTACCAGTTTTTCTCTTTCTGGATCCACCCCTGGTGATGTCAGATGTTGACCCTGTCTGACCTTAGGCAGTCTCTTTGAGACTTCCAGGGATCTACAATCTGTGGCTGTCTCCTTAGTTGTTAATCTAGTCACTTTGTACTCAGCAGTCAGGCTTCAGCACCATAGGGCGGGGCCGAATCCCTCCTGAGGCCTGGGCAATTGTCTCCCCTCAGGCAGCTGCTGCTCAGAGAGGAGTGGTCTGCCAGAGCAGGACGGCTGCTGCCTTTCGGGGGATGACTCAGCACCAGGATCCTGGCAGCTCCTCTCTTAGTTCGCTCCCCAAGCCTCTGACCCCAGTCTCTCCTCAGGAGTCTCTAGCCCACTCTGCCCCTGCCTTTGCCAGAGCCCAGGGTAAGTGGTTGCAAACGAAAATTTATGCGTTGGCCCTTTAAATGGCTCTTTGGGTCTCGAGGTACCTGTTTCTGGTAGAGAGCAACCCTGGGGCTTTTTGCAGCTGGCTATTATCTGTGCACTTTTTGGGCTCTGCATTCCAAAAATACAAATGCTCAGGTCCAAGCTAGACCTGTAGAGCCAGAATCTCTTAGAACAGGGAAAGGGCAAGAATTAATATAAATAGGAAGTTATTGAAACATTTTAATAGCACTTTTTGACTAATTAGAATTTACTAAGAGTAAGATGATTTGTATCACCCTACTTTCCAGTTTGAGCTAAGCCTATAATTTTTATTCATCCTTAAAAAATTAAGTCTCTACTTTTTCAAAGCAGCCTTAGGCTAATAGCAAAACTGCAGGGAAGATACAGAGGTTTTCCATATCCACCCAAGCCCCACATATGCATAAACTGCCCCATGAGCAACGTCCCCACCAGAGTGGCATATTTGTTACAGCTAATGAACCTACATTGACACATCGTAACCACTCAAAGGCCACAATTCACATTAGGGTTCACTCTCATTATTGTACATTCTGTGGGTTTCGACAAACACATAATGCCATGTATTCGTCATTACGGTATCATTGGGAGTGTTTTCACTGCCCTATAAATCATTTGTACTTCATGTATTCATCCCTCCCTCCACTGAAGAATATTTTTAAAGGTTTATAATTCCCTTTGACAGTCTGTTTGGGAGTCTTCCTACTATTGCATTCTGCTATACTCACAAAGAGGTAATGAGACGCATTATATTCTGTTTGAAAACCACTAAATGCTCAAGACCATTGTCCTTTTCACTTTTTTAACATTTTCCTCTGTACCCAATGCCTAATACCTAGCATGTAGTAGGGAAATCACAAAACCTGCCACACAGAATCACATGTGGCTGCATGAAATAGTTCATTTCCCTGTGAACTTGAATAATGGAAGACACTATCAGTGAAAGTTTCTCATCAACTTCAAGGATAATTCTTTTACCTTGGACATGGCTTTTTGTCATTGGTGAAGTAAGGAAAGGGTTTTCTTCAGAAGAAATGCTTGTTACAATTGCGTGAACCTTTTCTACTTAACAATTTGGGAGATGAAGTAAAACATACAAAGCCACTTTGAAGGAGTTGGCATTGTTTTTGAACTTGACATTTAACAAGAGCTAAGAGAAGAACATAAATTGATAGACTGATTGTGTTGTAATTTTATCTTTTTCCCCTTGAAGTCTTTCTTCCTTTATTATCCCTTTATTCCTGGGGAACAAAAGATAATAAATAAATAAATACATGCATACATACAGACATAAACAAAAGCACTTCTTTTCAAAAGATTTCTATTGAAGCAATAATGGTTAAATAAAGGGTATGAGAAAAGATACCAAAGTGAGGAAAATCTGTAAGCCACACAAAATAACTAATCACAGAACAGTCTATTTTATACAATAGATGGATAACAGTGCATTTTCACTGTTGGTGCCATTAACAAAGCATATTATGGCACATTGAGGCTAGCAACAGGTTAAAAGCTACAGAATCCTATTTTATTTATTTTTTTTCATTATCAGTAAATTCTGAGAGTTTTTTAAAAAATTATAATTATTACCTACATAATTCCCTGAACTTGGATGTTGAAGGTACATAAGAACAAGAACAATGGAGTAAGTGGGAAAAAGATATTAAAGTTGAAAATGGTTATAAGTAGGGCAACATCACACAGCTTTTGGCCTGTGCTGTTCTTTTTTTTTTATACCAATATTCAATTTTAATTATATTTTTGCCAACAAAAACAAGAGGAAAATTTTAAGGTGATGATTTTTAAAAAGTTTTTGTTCAAGGACAATTGTCTCCATTTCCCCACCACCACTCCCCCTCACCCCGCCCTCGAACCTACCCCTCTTTGACTTTGTCCATGTGTCTTTTATACATGTTCTTTGATGATGCTTCCCATTTTTCCCTCCTTATCCCCTCCCCCTCCCCTCTGGTTACTGTCAGTTTTTTCTTTATTTCATTGTCTGTGGTTATATTTTTCTTGCTTGTTTGTTTTGTTGATTAGGTTCCAATAATAAATGAGATCATATGTCTTTCATATTTGACTTTCACTGCCTGGTTTATTTCACTTATCTTAATGCTCTCCAGTTCCACCCATGCTGTCGCGAAGGGTAGGAGCTCCTTCTTTCTTTCTGCTGCGTAGTATTCCATTGTGTAACTGTACTCTGGTTTCTCCTCAGATCATACAAATTTTCTGTTACTAAAGATATTCTTTAGCCCTGAACTAGAAGGCAGATAACAGAGTGACATCATATCGAGGCCATTGCTAACTGGATATATATACATGCATATTTGCATTAGACTAATCTCTACATATTTTCTTAAGTTTTATGTAATTTAATATTATTTTAAAAGCTGGGGCCGAATATATTTCTCTTTAAGAAATGGCAGACCACAGTATACAAAACAGAACTTTCCTTTTGTTGTGATACTCAACACTGTTTTAAGAAACATGAGAATAAAGGAAATTAACAATTGTCTAGGCAGTTGAGAGTCAACAAATGAAGTCTGAACTTTTCAACTGTGGCTAAGGCTCCGAAATGACGGGGGCTCAGATAGGGAAAGAAAGCATTAAGACTGGGAAGTATGAATCTGCACTAAAGAAAGACATCCAATTAAAAGGGCCTCTCAATTAAACCTGGAGTGTGGAGGGAATACAACATGATATATGCAGGAGTGTCGCATGTGCAATGGTCACAGACACAAGCAGTTAGGGAAAGTAAAACGGCACTAGGTAAGAGCTTTGTCCCTCCTCTGCATATCTGCCCCCCAAAATGAAAATATTTATTTGCAAAGATATATGCACCCCTGTGTTCAGCTTCATTTATGGTGACCAAAACATGAAAACAACCAAAATGTCCTTTGACAGAGGACTGGATAAAGAAGATGTGGCACATATATATACATACATATACACACACACACACAATGGAATACAACTCAGCCATAAGAAAAGATGAAACACTGCCCTTTGCAAAAACATGGGTGGATCTTGAGAATGTCATGTTAAGCAAAGTAAGTCAGGCAGAAAAAGTTAAGAACCACATGATTTCATTCATATGTGGGATATAAAAATGAAACCAACAAATAAACAAACAAAGAGAAACTCACAGACACAGACAACAGTATGGTGGTTACCAGAGTGAAGGGGTGGGGGACAGTAAAGGGTAAATGGGGATCAAATAAAATACATGGTGACAGGAGAGGATTAGGCTTTGGGTGGTGGGCACAGAGTGTAATATATAGATGATGTATCATAGAATTGCACCATTGAAAACTATATTATCTTTTTAACCACTGTTACCCTGATAAAACTGATTTAATGAAAAGAGATTTGTAGTAATTTGTAATGGAAAATTAGACATAAATTTGAAACAATATTTAAGATTATCTATGATTGTGTATCCATGCTCAAAACATGGGGTAAGCGGGAACGAGGAGCAGAGGGGAAAATGTCCTCATGACAACTTTTCTGAATGGAACTCACTTTTAAACAATGATCAAGGGAAGATTTTCCCAGTTAAAAACAAAATGACTTGTTAAAAATAGAGGTTAAGTAGCGGATGCATTAAGGATAAAATGAACTGGCTTAAAATTTAAAAAAAAAAATTCAGGGTAGCAAGCATAATAGAAAAGCTCAATAAAAATTATAGGAGCACCAAGGTGTTTGATGCAGAATCCTAGTCAGATGGAATATTTCTTTCTCTATGACAGACACGGTAAACAGACTTAAGGGCAATGGAAGCTGCACGTTTGTCCACCATCTGTTAAAGTGTTCGCTTGTTCAAAAGAAATATCTGTGAATTCCTGGCTCAACTCGGGTTACATTAGAAAAAGACTATAAACTTCAGGGTAAGAATTTGGGGCTATGGATTTGAACCCCAGCTCTTCAAATTAGAAGCTATTATGTGAGTAAAATACTGGCCAGACATGGTTGAGTTATGTGTCTGAACTGCACTTTAATGGCGGGGGACATTATAAACTAGATCACCCTAGGCCTGGCTGGTGTGGCTCAGTGGACTGAGCAGCAGCCTGCGAACCAAAGGGTCACTGGTTTGATTCCCCAGTCACGGCACATGCCTGGGTTGCGGACCAGGTCCCCAGTGGGAGGCACACGAGAGGCAACCACACATTGATGTTTCTCTCCCGCTCTTTCTCCCTCCCTTCCCCTCTGTCTAAAAATAAAATAAATAAAATCCTTTTAAAAAAAAACAAAAGGAAGAGCTAGATCACCCTGAGTGCTACCTTAGACTGTATTCTTATGTAGCTAGTCAAGTGTAGGTCCACAGAATGTCATTTGGAATGCAGTAGTCTATTATGCAAAGTAAAAGAGATAAGAAGTATAAGTATCCTGCACATAATAAAAACACAATGCACACTGATTGTATCTTTTTTCTTTTTTCTTTCCCTGATAGTGATACAGAAGCTTTTTAATGTCGATTCTGTCCAAGATTCTAGTACCAATTAACGAGATGATTTGTAAACATTCTGAAAGAAAAGGATGGTAGTACCCATATTCCAGGCTTGCTTACAACTAGTAGGTTTTTGCAAACAAATTTCTATAATAATTTGTCTTAAAATCAATTATTCATCACCTGAATTGTGTTGGAAAACTGGAAATCCACATGCAAGAGAATGAAGTTGGATCTTTAACTTAGAACACATGCAAAATGAACTAAGAATGTAACCAAGTCCTAAACAGAAGACCCCAAACTATAAAACTCTTAAAAGAAAACCTAGGGTAGAGCTCAATAATATTGGATATAGAAATGATTACCTAGATATGATGCTAACACACAGGCAACAAAGGTAAAAAAAGACAAATTAGACTACACCAAAATTAAAAACACTTGTGCATAAAAGAATACAGTCAACAGCATGAAGATGCCCTTCTGAATGGAAGAAAATATTTGCAAATATGTACCTGCTAAGAAATTAATATCCAGACTATACAATGAAGTCCTAAAATTCAACAAAAACAGTTAAACAACCCTATTAAGAAAAATATGCAAAGAACTTGAATACGCATTTCTCCAAAGGCAATACACAAATGGCCAAGACCCACAGGAAATGATGGTCAACATCACTAACCACTAAGGAAGTGCAAATGGAAACCACGGTGATTGACCCCTCACACACAGTGGGATAGCTACGGTACACAAAACAAAACAAAAATAAGAAGTGTTGGCCAGAACTTGGAAAAATTGGAACATTTGTGCACTGTTTGCAGGAATGTAAAATAGTAAAGTCAGTATAGAAAACAGTATGAAGATTCCTCAAAAAATTAAAAATATAATTATCATATGATTCAGTAATTTCCCTGCTGGATTTGTACCCAAAAGAAATGAGATCAGAATCTTGAAATGATATTTGCACACCCACGTTCAAAGCACACTATTCACAGTAACCAAGAGATAAAAGTAACCCAAGTGCCCATCGAGGATGAATGGATTAACAAATGTGGTCTAAGCATACAATGGAATAATATTCAGCCTTAAAACAGAAATTCTTACACAGGTTACAACATGGATAAACCTTGAGAACATTATGCCAAGTGAAATAAGTCAGCCACAAAAAGACAAATACTGTATGATTCTACTTTAATGAAATACCTAGAGCAGACAAGTTCAGAGAAACTAAGCAGAATCGTGGTTGCCAAAGGAAGGGGGAAAGGGAAAATGGGGAGTGTCGTTGAATCGATACAGAGTTCCAGTTTGCAAGATGAAGACATTCAGGAGATTGTTGGCACAACAATGTAAATACACTTAACAATACTGAACTATGCACTTAAAAATTGATTAAGATGGCAAACTTTATGCTATGCACGCGTAGTTACAAAACAGTCACAGGGAAGTGAGTAAAGCATAGAGTATATAGTCAATAATGTTGCAATAACTATGTGTGGTGCCAGTTGGGGAGCTGGAAAAATTGAGGGGGACGTTATGTAAATTATTTGATTGTCCAACCACTAAGCTGCACACTTGAGACCAATACATAATTTTTAAAATTTTGAATCATTAATTTATTTCCGCTATTACTTGGTTATTTCGGCATGAAGAGAAACAAATTGCTAGCTAGATCTGCTCTGCCTTAAATATCACACAGCTAGGAGCATGTATAAAGTTTAAGATGAGCCTACATTTCTTATTTATCACTAGATATATTATAACACCCAAGTCACCGAGCTGGACCAGATAGAAGGTAAATTACACAGTGACTACAAGGAAGAACAGTTTGACCAACTCTTCTTAATTCAAACAAGTCACTTCAGATTAACAAATAAGTAGATAAAATAAACCACCTTCTGAGGGACATGAAGTTTCTTCCACTATCATGGCTATTTGGAGTCTAAAATATAGAGTACAAAAGTGAATAGTGGCTGATCTCAATAATCTAAAAGAGATTATTCTTTTTAGTCTTGGAGAAAACCAATACATAGGCAAGCTGTGACTATGCAGATAGAAAACCGGGATTGAATCTTTATTTTTTGGATACAGATTTGCTTACATGGGTTAAAGGTGCATTCTTTGAAACAAACAAAACCAGCTGAGGAGGGGGGAATTAAGTATTGCAGTTGCTTACACTTGTTTATATCCTGAGGTGAATGTTTTGTGAGAGCATTGATAGGTGTGGGGGGTAAAAGAGACATGAATCTGTGATATTCCCTCCATGAACTTCAGATATCAAGTTTCTCCGCACATGATGAACTGTACTGTTAGATTATAGAGCATTCTATATTCCTTATATAACATCCCTGTAATAAATCCAAAAGATTTATTTGCAATTCAATTGAAGACATGGATATTTGTTTCAAGATTAAGGAAAAACCCAACCA
>PVJD01015181.1:0-26001 GCA_004026545.1 Mormoops blainvillei | reverse complement strand
CGCCCCGGCACCCGCTGCCGCTGGCCACTGATCTCCGCAAGCCCGCCGCGGAGCTCGTCAACCCACGTCACCCCGCCTACTTCCCGACAGCCTCCAGGCGCCGTCCCCTGCAGCGTGTCGGGCGCGGAAGGACGCTCTAGCCACCCATCAGCCAGCGAAACTCTCCCCGAGCGGTGCAGGACCTGTGACGGAATCGGAAGGGGCGGGGCCTGAAGGAGAGGCGGGCCTTCCGGGCGCCGAAGCAGACCACATCCGGGACCCTCGCCAGTCCAGAGCGAGGGCGAACCCGACGAAGAGGGGCGTGGCTATTTCGCGAGCCAGAGGTGGAGGCCCAGGTGGCGCGGCGGCGGCGGTGGCGTGGGTCCTGAGCAATCCCTGGCTGTGAGGCTGCCGCGTTTTGTCGTTTCCTCGCGCTGTGCAGGGCTCTCACGGTGGCGCTGCGGGTCGGAGGGCCGGCCGCCGAGCATAGGTGAGGAAACTGCGGGAGGCCGGCGGGGGCCCTTTGTGCGGTCTGCGCGGCCCTGGAGACGCGCAGGTTCTGGCCGGCCCTCCGGGTCCATCACCCCGCATCCCTCCGGCGGAGGCAGAGGAGAAGCGTGTTTGTCGCCCTCCAAGCATCCGCGCCCTGCTAGGGCTCCGAGCGGACCGGCACCGCTGTGGGACGTCCTCACTCTGCCGGGCCCGGGCTCCCAGCAGGCGGGTCCCGAAGGGCCCGACTTCCTTCTGCGCCGCTTCCTCCTTCCTCTTGCCCCTTTCGCGGCCTCCACCGACTCGTGTTGCCGACATTAGGTTCGGGAAGGCATATCTTTGTGGGAGGACAAGGTGGCTTTATCCCAGAGGCAACGACGGGGGAGGGGGGGCCGGGGGCAGATGTGTCCTCTGGTCCCCGGGGTAATGGATGAGATAAGGGGACGCCTCCGAGGGAAAGGAGGTTGCGAAGACGTACGGTGTTGATCTGAAAGCATTTATAATGTTTTCAAGATTGAATGATGCCCTGAATCCAAAATGGCCATTTTCATGAAATCACCTTTATTCAACAGGCTCTTGGAGAACTCCCGTGGAGGTGAAAGTTTTTTAGAGCGCATTTATGCACAGGGAATGTAGTCAGTAATGTAATAACTCTGTATGTCTCGAGGTGGGTACTGGAAACACTAGGGGGAACACTTTGTAACGTACAGGAGTGTTTAACCACCCTGCTGTACACCTGAAAGTGATACAAAAGAACATTGACTGCCAACTGTAATTGAAAAAAAAAATGTTTCTTTTATTTATGCATCACTCTTTAAACCTCTTGAGTCCCAAGAAGAGCCTTTGGCTTCCAGAAAAAAATGTTTTAGTGCATAAAACTTGGATTTCTGGCTTCTCAAACAGACGACCTGTGTCCTGGAGTTAAAGCGAGCTGTGCACATTATAAACACGTTAAATTTTACTGAGAGAAAGAACAGAACAGCTTTTATATTAAAACAAGCATGAGTATAATATGGAGTAGAAACCCAAATTTGTATCAAGTGTCTGGTTTTTTTATTTATGATTTTATTTACTTTTAGAGAGAGAGGAAGGGAGGGAGAATGAGGGAGAGAAACATCCATCAGTTGCCTCTCACACGCCCCCAGCTGGGGACCCTGAGCTGCAGTCCAGGCATGTGCTCTGACTGGGAACGGAACTGGCGACCCTTTGCTTTGCAGGATGATGCGCAAGCCACTGAGCCACAATAGTCAGGGCCAGTCTGTGTTTTAACTAGCACTTGACATAGTGTTGATGTGCACAGAGTTTGCAGACCACTGGCTTGGGGCAATCAAGGGGCTGTCGGCAGACCTAGCCGCCCCTGAAGGGCATGGCTCCCAGGAAGAAGCCACGAGAGGGGCGGGAGTCAGAAATGGATGGGGATTATGCATCCAAAAATGCTTACTGAGTTACTCAGGAATAAAGATCTTAAGATCTTTCTTAGGGTCAGCTACTGTTACTGCCCGCCCCTTTTTTCTCCTTTTGGGCCTCCAGACCCCAATGCTGAGCTGCCTGCTGAGTCTCTGAAGCAACAAACTGTATCTCAGAAGTGTGACTTGTTAGTTCTGATTATCATACCACCACTCACAGAGCTTAAAAATTTTTTTAAATCAAAAGACTTCAATAAGTATAGGTTAATAAATATTGCTTTTTTTATAATTTTACTGTTTCAATCTAGCAAGTAACATTTTGCTTTTTGATAGGTGTCCTCGAAGACAGAAAAATGGATGACTCAGCACACCAGTTGCAGCCACTGAACGAGAAGCAGATAGCCAATTCAGAAGGTGGATATGTATGGCAAGTCACGGATATGAACCGCCTGCACCGCTTCTTATGTTTCGGTTCTGAAGGTGGGACTTACTATATCAAAGAGCAGAAGTTGGGCCTTGAAAATGCTGAAGCTTTAGTCAGGTTGATTGAAGACGGCAGAGGATGTGAAGTGATACAGGAGATAAAGTCATTTAGTCAGGAAGGCAGAGCCGCCAAGCAGGAGCCCGCGCTCTTCGCGCTGGCCGTTTGCTCCCAGTGCCCTGACTTGAGCACCAAGCAGGCCGCGCTTAAGGCCGTTGCTGAAGTCTGTCGCATTCCTACGCATCTCTTCACCTTCATCCAGTTTAAGAAAGACCTGAAGGAGAGCATGAAGTGTGGCATGTGGGGTCGCGCGCTGCGGAAGGCCGTCGCGGACTGGTACAACGGGAAAGGTGGGATGGCCCTTGCTCTGGCCGTGACAAAGTACAAGCAGAGAAACGGCTGGTCTCACAAAGATCTGCTAAGATTGTCACATCTTAAACCCTCCAGTGAAGGTAAGCATAACGTCTTTGGGCCAGGGTGCAGATAACCAATAAATAGCAAATTTATGTGACATAAGACAGTTGTCTATGTAGTATTTTCTAGTAATACCCTTTCATTCTCAAGACATATTAACTAATTCAAATATGTTTAACGCCAACCTGGAACTAAACACCTGCCACGGGCAATCCAGGCGTGAATAATTGAGAATCAGATGACAGATTTACAAGTTAGTCTTCTACATCCTAAAATGTCACCATGCTGACTGGAATGCCCATCCAAGTGGCTGTGGCCTCTGACGGCAGCCTGGACGTGTTTGTGGTTTAGTCAGCAGTGCAACTTGGAGCCAGCAGATGACAGTCAGGCTCTGTAGCCTCTTCTCATTTGTTTCCCTCCCTGCCGTCCTAAGGAGCTTTTACTTAAGTTGGGAAAACAAAGTAGAAGGCATGCTCACATGCAACATTTAGTTATTTAAGACAATGTAAGATTTTGTAGTAAAATCTGAAAGACAGCAAAAGTCACAATACTTGAGAAGTTTCTGCATATTAGTATTAACTTTTCATCAAATTTTAAAATCAGAGTTCAGAAATAGCACATAAGCTCAGTCTTTCTTAGAGATGTGGTTTGTTTTTGTTTTGTTTTGATTTTGCCCTGCACAATATTTTAGGGGGGAAATGAATTCTTTACCAACATCACGTAAAATAAATCAGAAGACATCACATAAAAGTCCATACTCTGGTTTCTTTTGAAAATATATTTTTGGGGGGCAGTGCTAAGCAAATACTTAGCTAAAATATTTGTCAGGGCATATTCTCTTGGGTTCTCTTGGTCTCCTGACCAGTCTCGTGCGTATCACGTGCCCTGCTCATTTATTTTCCCCACCTTTTCTCCATAGACCTTCGAATTTGGTAACGCCTTCCCTCTTCCCCCTTTTTGCCGAACTAGAGAGTAAGGCCTGGATCAGTCACAAACCACTTATTGGCAGAGCATAGGTTACAACCCAGATTTTCTCAGCCCCCCACTCCAAAGCTCTTTTGACTATTAAAAGAAATCATAGAAGAGAGCACATTATATTCCTTTTTTAAAATTTGGCCTATAATTTGGCTATTAAAAAAACTATAAATTGCTTGCCTACCTACCTGTCCACATCCACTTATCTCTGCCATTCGTACATGTATAATTATTAGCTAAAAAGGACAATTGAATATTAAATTAATTGAGATGGATCTGTACTTCTGAGAGTTGTTCTGAGATTATGGGCCTAAGATAAGCCCTATCTACCAAATTTCTAATGCTGGTGTTTCCAAAAATAAAACTCGACAATAAAGTGAAAATAGAGGAGTTTTATCCAAAGTTTAATGTTGAAACCGATGGAATAAGCAAAATTAGGTGACAGCTTGTTTAAGTGTTTGGTATATCTTGGAAAACAGCATCACAGATTAAAGGAGTTAATTTCTGGGTAGCTACTTAGACCTTTCACATAAATCATCCTTAGTAAGCACTTTTTTTTACCTACTAATCCTACCTGTGTTTTAAATTCTTTATTTTGTTAAAGGACTTGCTATTGTGACCAAATATATTACTAAGGGCTGGAAAGAGGTCCAGGAATTGTATAAAGACAAAGCACTTTCTGTGGAAACTGAAAAATTACTAAAGTATTTGGAGGCTGTAGAAAAGGTGAAGCGCACGAAAGATGAGCTGGAGGTCATCCATCTGATAGAGGAGCACAGGCTGGTTAGAGAACACCTTCTGACAAGTCACTTAAAGTCCAGGGAGGTGAGTACAGTGGCGGATGTTGGCAGTGTGTGGTGTACTACGATGTATGGATTTATGATGTAGTTGATGTATTAAGATAAACTTTGAGTAACTATATAGTCATTAATTCTTTATCAGAAATATTTTAAACCTATCTTTAATTAATGTTTGTTTAAAACACCTAACGAAATGCTCAATATAATTATCACTCAGTAAATGTTAAAGAACAGTTAGTTAATTTGATAAGACTTTGACCAGTTTGCACAAATGTTTCTTTAAAAAGTTCTCTAAACAACAATAAAAAAAAAGGTACTCTGAAACCCAAAGGAAAGCCTTAGGAAAATATATTATTAGTATCATTATCATTGGTACAGGTATGTTATACTGATTCATAATTCCCGATGTTTCTGCCTGTGTTCTTGCGATAGGTATGGAAAGCTTTGTTACAAGAAATGCCTCTTACTGCATTACTAAGGAATCTAGGAAAGATGACTGCTAATTCAGTGCTTGAGCCAGGAAATTCGGAAGTATCTTTAGTATGTGAGAAACTGTGTAATGATAAACTGTTAAAAAAGGTAAGCATTATCTTTATTAGCTATTACTGATTGAAACTTTGGCTCCTAAGTTTTGGAAACGCAGTTAGTGTGTTTTAGGTGTTCTAAGTCTTTTATCATACCAAATTGCATTTTGGCTTTGAAATGTAAGATTAATATGTCTTCATTTTCTCTTTTCTTTGCGAAATACATTAGCTACAATAACAAATATCTAAGGCACATAATTACGAGTTTTCATTTGAATTTTCCATTTACTCTCTGTCTTTGTCTTACTTTTAGGCTCGTATACATCCATTTCATATTTTAGTTGCATTAGAAACTTATAAAACAGGTCATGGACTCAGAGGAAAACTGAAGTGGCGTCCTGATGAAGAAATTTTGAAAGCTTTGGATACTGCCTTTTACAAAACATTTAAGGTGATACTTTGATTTTTGTTTTAAAATGAATGACCCATTTATGTAGGATTTTATATCTTTTGTAAAAAAAGGAAAAAAAATTTATCCTCACCCGAGGACATGCTTATTGATTTTAGAGAGAGAGGAAGGAAGGAAGGAACACATCAATGTGAGAGAGAAACGTCATCCAGCTGCCTCTCGTACACGCACTGACTAGGGACCAGGCCCGCAACCCAAGCATGTGCCCTGACTGGGAATCAAACCCATGACCTTTTGGTTTACAGGACCATCCAACCAACTGAGCCACACTGGCCAGGGCTATAAGAAAAAAAAATTTTTTAAGATATTAATAATTTAGCTATTTTGATTAGATACCTATTTGTTTTTTTCTTAGTTCATGTAAAGGTGCATATATAACTAACATAGTAAGTTTGCGAGTAAAGTATTTCTCCCTATCTTTGGGCAATAACCATTATCCTAAGATCATTTTGATAAGCTTTAAATTACCAGATTGAAAATTTTGCATTATTGTGGAGTCCTCAACTTGATCCTCTGTCCTTGATAAGAAGCGATTTTAGGACTGAAAATCCTACTTCAGAGCTATAAGTTAAAATTTTGGGTTTTAAAAATTTCTTGCTGTTCCACAAAATACTAGCAACCAAATTCAGCAGCAAATTAAAGGGATTGTACAAGTGAGATATGTCCTCAGCATGCAATGATGGTTCAATATATGAAAATTAGTGTAATCACATTAATAAAATGAAGCGATAACCACATCATCATCTCAGTTGGTGCAGAAAAGCATCTGACAATTCAGTAACTTTTCATGATTTAAAAAAAAAATGTACTCAATATACTAGGAATAGAAGTGATCTTCCTTAACATGATAAAGGCCATGTATAAAAAACACACAGCTGTCATTATACACAATGGCAAAAGATGCAGTCTTTTCCCCCAAGATCAGGAACAAGATAAGGGTACCCACTTTTCCACTTAAATTCCACAAAGTACTGAAAATTCTAAAAGGTGAGAGAAAAATAAAAGGCATCGAAATTGGAAGGAAGAAAAAGTACCTCTGTTCTCAGATGCCATGATCTGAAATGTACAAAACTCTGAAGAATCTATAAAAAACTTCTAAAAGCTAACAAATTCAGCAAAGTTGCAGAATACAAAATCAGCGGGCAAAAATCAGTAGTATTTCTATATGCTAGCCCTGAGCAATCCACAAGCTAAGTTAACATTTCCATTTATAATAGCATCCAAAAGAAAAAAAGACTTAGGAATAAATTTAACTATGAAGGTGCAAGACTTGTACACTGAAAACTACTAAGCATTGCTGAATGAAACTTAAGACCTAAATGGGAAGACATTCCATGTCCACAGTTGGAACACTTAAAGATTTTTAAGATGATAGTGCAACCCAAAGTGATCTACAATAATAGACCCTTAGATAAGACACCAAAAGCATAGGCAAAAAAAGAAGATAAATTGGACTTCATCAGGATTTAAATCTTATGCATTAAAGGACATTATCTAGAGAATGAAAAGAAAATCTACAGAATAGGAAGAAATATTTGCAGATCATATATCTGATTGGGCTTTAGTGTTCAGAATATCTATAAAGAATGACAGCTTAATGGTAAAAATACAAACAGCCCATTTCAAAGTGGGCAAAGTGCTTGAATAAACATTTCTCCAAATAAGATACACGGATGGCCAATAAGCACATAAAATGATGTTAACATCATCGGTCATTAGGGGAATGCATATCCAAACCACGTGAGATAACACTTCTTACTTGCCGGATGGCTCTCATCCAAAAAGCAGAAACAATAAGTGGGAATTGAAACTAGTATGTTGCCGTTGGGGATGTAAAACGGTGTAGCTTGGGGGAGACAGTGTGGCGGCTCCTCAAAAAGTTAAATGTTGGATTACCGCACCCTCTAGCTGTTCTGCCACTTACGTGTGTACCCGAAATAATTGAAAATGGGCTCAGATACTTTTAAACAAATGTTCCTAGGAGCACTGTTCAGAATAAACAACAGGTTAAAAAAAACCCAAGTGTCCATCAGCAGGTGAATAGAGAAACAAAAGGTGGCGGTAGTCAGCCTTACAAAGGAATGGAAACAGAAACATGCTACAACATGGATGAACCTTGAAGGCAGTATGCTAGGTGAAATAAGCCAGACACAAAAAGACAAGTATTAAATGATTCATTGTGCAAGGTATCTAGAGTAGGCAACTTCATAGAGACAGAAAGTAAAATAGAAGTTGCCAAGGGCTTAGAGGGAGGTAAGAATGGGTTTAGATTTTCTATATGGAATGATGAAATGGTTCTAGAAATAGGTAGTAGTGGTGGTTACATAACATTGTGAATGTACTTAATGCCACTGAAATGTGCAATTAAAACTGATTAAAAAGTAAGTTTTATGTATTTTTATATTTTACCACCAAAAAAGATTTCTTGATAGAAATTCCTAGTATTGGGGGGGGGGGGATATTTTAAAAACAGAAAGATGGTGACTTCTTTAAATAAAATTATTAAGTAAGCTATTTTATTTCCTGTTTTACCTCTAGTAGAAGCTAAGCAATTTTTGTACTAATTTTGTCAATCCCAGTTTACATTTGGTATTATTTTGTATTAATTTCAGGTGTACAGCACAGTGGTTAGACAATCATATACTTTACAAAGTGTGCCCCCTGATATTTCCAGTACCCACCTGGCACCACACATAATTACTACAAAGCTAAGCATTTTGAAACACTTTTCAAATAATTTGCAAATCAGAGTGAGGCCTTTTATCTGAGAGAATATGTTAAATGAAGGATAGGTCAATGTGATTTGCTAGAAATTTAATCTGCTTAAAATTTCTGTGATTGCCTTCAATGATTGTTCCATTTTATTTTCTCTTTAGACAGTTGAGCCAACTGGAAAGCGTTTCTTGCTGGCTGTGGATGTCAGTGCTTCTATGAATCAGAGGGTCTTGGGCAGCATCCTAAACGCCAGCACTGTTGCGGCTGCGATGTGCATGGTGAGGACCCCAGAGGCAGCGCACAGTGTCTTCTACCCTAGGGAGGTGTTGCCGTGGGGCAGAGATGTAACTTAAGGGTAACCAGGAATCAGGTTTTCACCTGTTGCTGTCCATCTGGTACATTTGGCATGTGTGTATTTTATGTCAATACCATTTCGTATCAGAAATAAGCAGAGTTTTAAGTATATTGTGCATAAACAGGGTCCAGCACAAATAACACTGCTTTTCCATTACAAAATCATAAGCATGTAATTCTGTAACATACCAGTGTCACACTCAAGCACACCATGTGCCATTTTAGGTGAAACGTTCAAATTAAAACTATAATTATTACACCCATGTTATTGCCCTACCAACCACACTCAAACAGGCCTTCCTTCTGCCAGATCCTGTATATATGCTTGGGTGTGCTTACATAGTTATATACACTTACTTACATAGGTACAGACAGTATTATAGGTATATTGAAAAAGTAGATCTACAGAACAGCCAGAATAGAAATTTTAATTTTACAACTAAAAGATTAAACATTTTTGAGGAAGAAGAGAATATTTAGAGAAATTATTGACTGGAAACTTAAAGATCTGGAACTAGTAACAATAGTCAGGAGACTTAGGTTCCTGGCCCCGAATCACTGAATAGCAATTAAATGAATCATAGATGAGCTGCTTCTCTTCTGTGGCTCCTTCCTCATTTGTAACATTCGTGAAAGTACTTTGAAAGCTAACCTACAGTTCCAAAATACATTATAAGTGCAGAAATAAAATAAGCATCATAAGACATTTCCTTTACAAATAAAGTTTCGTGCACTTCAAGATACTGTATTTATTTCTCCCAAATCTGCTGAAAATTTCTACCATTGCATTTTTCAGGTTGTCACACGAACAGAAAAAGATTCTCACATAGTTGCTTTTTCAGATGAAATGGTACCATGTCCAATAACTACAGATATGACTTTACAACAGGTTTTAATGGCTATGAATCAGGTAAAAAACTAATTAAGCTTACTTAATGTATATTGTATAATAATTTTGTTATTGATGTCATGCCTGGTATAAATAAATCTGTGAGGACAAATTGTTTTATCTCAATTTTCTCAGCATAAATAAAAATTTATTAGGCTTTGGGGAGGCTTGTGTATAGGTTCTAAACAAAATGATTATGTAAAAAATACTACTTTGAAGTATTTTATTATTTCAGACATACCATTATAGAAACTATGTCATTTATTCTTTCTCATCTTTTGTTCTGAGTTAGATCCCAGCAGGAGGAACTGACTGCTCTCTTCCAATGATCTGGGCTCAGAAGACAAATACAGCTGCTGACGTCTTCATTGTGCTCACAGACAATGAGACCTTTGCTGGGAGTGTCCACCCAGCCGTCGCTCTGAGGCAGTACCGCAAGGTAAAACAAGCTCTGATGCTCTTTCTGACTCCAAATAAGGCCCAGTTCTCAGACATTCGCTGTTTTTCCTAAAGGAAGACACCGAAAGCACACGACACCAGTTGCGGACTCAGCAGTCCTTCAAATAAGAAAGTGTTGGCTGCACATACATAATATATTTCTACCAGTTTCAGTTCTATTAATGAGTCTCCTTCGTAAACAGTATTTTCATAATAACCACAACGTGTATTTTACCTTAACTATAAACTTTTTAATGATTCCGTGTGCTCCTTGAAAAATTAAAGTACCATCTGTGAGTTTTGTTAAGGGACTACATAAAATTAAAGCGAAGCTATAATCTGTGTTTTAAGTACATGGATATTTCTGTGTCCTGATCAATGCTCTCTAGTTGAGCTTTCAGAAATGATGGAAATGTTCTACAGTCATACTGTCCAATGTGGTAGCCACTAGTCCTGTGGGCTCTTGAACTCCTGAGTGGTAGCTAGTGTGACTGGCAGAAATCACAGAAATAGAACTTGATGAAGAGCAGTGGTTCCCAAAGCGTGGTTTCCTACTAGCAGCCTTGGCGTTACCTAGCACTTTGTTAGAAATGCACATTCCAGGACCCCGTGGGAGACCTGCTGAGGCAGGAACTCTGGGGCGGGACTGCTCCACAGACCTTTGAGTTTGAGACCAACAAGTGAGAGAACAGAATTTGGAGTCAGGATAGCCTGGGTTCTGAAACCTGTGAAATGTATTTATTATACACAGCAAAGTTAATAATCCCATGGAAATATTTTCCTACATTTATTCCACCCTCACATACACTGCCCCAGACTGTGATGTGTTGGGGAAAATATCTAACGCCCCTGAATATCCTGACAGGCTTGATAAGCCCAGAGTCCCCAGGCTGCTCTGGAAGGTGTTCTATAGCCCACAGAACAAGTGATGCAAACCAGAGAAGCAGGCATTTCGGGCAGGTTGTCCACAGAATTTTATTTTTAGTCTTCTGAAGATCACATCATCTAGCCCTGAAAGACTGACAGATTTTATTTAGAGAAAAAATAAAAAGAACTTTGATGAAAAGCTGCGGTACAGTTTAAAAAGTGTTTTAATTTTGGAGGTTATTTGCTTTTGCTTTCATACAATTTTTTTACTATGTATTTTGATCTTTACCTACAGAAAATGGATATTCCAGCTAAAGTGATTGTTTGTGGATTGACATCAAATGGTTTCACCATTGCAGACCCAGATGACAGAGGCATGTTGGATATGTGTGGCTTTGACACTGGAGCTTTGGATGTCATTCGAAACTTCACACTAGATGTGATTTAACCATAAGCACCAGCCTGAATCAGGTGGCCCATTGCCATTAGTGATCTCGCTGCAGAACCACAGCTACTTCCCAGCTCATCAGAGTCCCATGAAAGATGCTAAGATGATGGCCTAGTATGTGTATAATGGAAAGTTTGCCTTACCCTGCCCCCCAAAAAAAGAAGGAAGGGAAAAATAGATAAGCCCAGAGTTTGTTCTGTCTGCTAAACTAGCAGCTGGGAAATAGCTTCAGAATACACTGTAGCTCCCTCTAATAGAGAACTTCTTGTTGATCGACACTGTAAATTGTCCAACAGGTTTGCTTTGGTAAATCACATTTGTATTTAAAAGAAAAGCCAAATTTGTAAGTAGTTCCATATCATGTCACTTGTTTGAGGAAGAGTACTTAAAGTTTTCTTAAGTGTGTTCACTGGGAAAGGACAACTTTGATCATGTCCACATGCTCTGAAATGCACTGGACCATGCAACTGTGACGGCACATCAACTCCTCTGCACACTTTCATGCCAGGGGCTAAAACACAAGTCAAGGCGGTAGATTACATTATGAGTGGGTTTGTACAAATTCCTTTGCGAGTTTTCTAAGACCACGTAAATAGCAGCTTTCTTATTCAGCAAAAAAAAATTTTCTTTTTTTTATGTTTTATTTACTCTTGTAGAATTATTACCATTAACCAGAAACACAGTGGAAGTTCCTGGGATGGGGACTCCAAGGTTTGTGTCAGCTGAGGAAGTCTCTTTGGATTATTTCGTTTGTTTTGGTCTATTTTACTGCTGTGACTTGACAGTGTCCTGCGAGTCATAGCAACATAGCCACACATAGTCATACTCTTAGGTGAAAACAACAGAAAGTGTTTCAGCATTTAACTTACCCATTCATAACCTGAAAGTATGACAAAATCTTCACTATAATCTGATTAGCTTTTTCCTTACTGTAAAATATTGTTCTAATTTCTTTTAACTAATTTTTTAGCCAATTGTAAATGGGTTTTAGATATTTTCTAATTGTAAACATGTCAGTGTCCTCTTTGTTTGTTATTCATTGTGGCAAGGCAACTTTGATAGAGTAAAAAATAAGAATAATAATAAATCAAGCTGGGTCTTCCATGTTTGAAAGGCCATTTTTAAGTAGCGTGTTACTACTAACCAGTCTGTAAGAAAGTATTTTTTCTATTTTATTTGTGTACATTAAACTTCCTTTTGTTATGCTAAAGTGCATTATTTTCTTGAGCAAATACCCCTTCTTTATGGGGAGGTTTAACCTGTTTAAGTACCAATACCTTTGTTTATAATTACATCATGGTTGTCTAAGCTTACACAAAATTTTAATTTTTATGTACTCTTTAAATAGTAATTGAGAATTTATGCAGGATTTTAATAAATCCCTTATCACACAGAAAGGCAGACTAGTAAATGTAAATTGTAGCCTTTTACGTGCTTGGGGCTAAACCAGAGGGTTTATATTTCTGGGGTTTGAGGGGTTTTAGTAGTGTTAGAATTTGTATAGGTACTGTGTTCTTTTTCATGGGAAACTTGGGCTCTGGGAGTGATGAGAAAATGTTCCTTTCAGACATATTTGACACATTAATGCTAACTCTGATATATAGGCTTTAAGGCAATATATAGCAATTTGTAAGTGTGATTTACCTGAGCATTTTTGGTCAGCACAATTAGCACACCCCCCCCAGAAAAAACAGTTTTTGAAGTCATTTTGTTTTTAATCCTCTATCAAACATTGGGTTTAACATCTTAGCTGTTGTGTTCAGATTGAATTGGAAGTTTAAAGAACCTAATACAATTGTGTTACAGTTCTGGAACTTTTTATGAAAACCCAGTTCTTAATTTGAAAATCTTAAAATATTCTAACTTCTTACTCCTAATTGAAATGAAATATGGTATAAAAGTATATTTCCTTCAGTTATGTACTTTTCCTGTAGTGTTTTAGGCAGATATATTCATAAGCTAATATTAAGTCCATGAGAGAAGTAAGGTTAGATGTGACCTTTTTGAAGTAGTTAGATTAGTTGAATTAAATGGATTAGGAAGAAAAAAAAACTAAAAGCCACCGCAGAAGGTACCTTTATTTTCAAATTTTGGAATTTTAGAGCCAGAACAATCCTTAGAAATGTAAAAGGTGATTTTTTTGTTTTCTTTTTTAAATTTAGGTTAGGGATCCAGGGTCTGAGAAGTGTGGCTTTGGAGCACTGGAGCTAGGAATCTTCCTTCCAGTGTTCATATCCCTCCCCACGCAGTGGGAAAACGTTGACTCAGAAGAGTAGTGGTGAAAACAGAATTATTCAAGACTTATCTTTTAGGTATTAGGAAAAAAGGTCTATACATGATTGCTGTAGGAGTAGAAAAACACAGGAATTGTAAACATATACTTTCGTAGTTTATAGGAATTCTCAAGCACAATAAATGTCTTAATAACCTATGTTGCTATAATACAGTCCTATAGAAAAATAAATTACCTCAAGAATAAAATATACTCAAGCAATAAAGAAGTTTTATTTTCTGAATTACTTTTAGGATTACTGTTACATTAGTATTTAGAGAAATGTTGCTTTTAAAAAACTTAAAAATTAGTAAACTATTCCCTAGAAAACACATAAATATTTTCAGGATATAGTGGTAATTAGTAAAATAAAAACTAATCTTAAAATTCCTACCCTTCCTCATTAGTTGCAATTTCTTGGGAATTCCATTAATTAACACTGTCATATATTATTTAGTGTTGTAACTACTTTATAGGTATATTGTTGAGGAAGATGATAGCAAGTGGAATTCAGCATTGCCCCTCTGGAAATTCTTGGTTTTTCTAACCTGTGTGACTGTAGATCCCAATTTCACCTATGTGATTCAGTTTTGTTCTTTTTACAAAGTAACATCTGATGCTTAGGTCATAGGAAAATCATTATTTTCAATATCTGTATAAACGTTTAAATTGGGAGCAAAGCTTACAATACAAATTAGAACTTCATATGTATTTTGAAAGACAAAATGTTTTAGAAAAATAGGCTCAATGATTTTTTTAAACACTCCTGAGTGGGAAGAAGTGGAAGAAAAACTTTCATAGTGAAGGTGAGTATTGACTAAGAAGTCACTATTCTCTGATCAAGGGAAAGGATACATTCCGAGTCCAACACCCCCACAGATGGACCTAGAAAAACAAACTCAACGCTCTAGTCTAAACAAGGAGATGCTATCAACAAACACTTGCTTAATCTTTTAAAATAACACAGAAATTACAAATGATAGAATAGTATTTTATCAGCCTCCTTTTTTTTTTCTCATTTTGAGATTTTGCAAAAATAATACAAAATTGTTTTGGAAATACAAGGTTGAATTCCTCAATACATTTCAGGATCTAACAAGTGAGAAACCTCTTTAAAAGCACAGTGAAGCTACATCTAAACCATAAAGGTATTTACCTTATGATCACTTACTGGGTCAAATTAAAAACAAGTTCTTCCGTAATTTGACCTAAAGATATTGTACTCACAAGTACAAATTTCTTGGTGAGTGATATTTTTACACTAAGTCATCAAAAGTGAAACATTCTACTCTTGTATACCACAGGTTTGGACTGACTGGTTAAGGCAGTATCCTCTTAGAACAGTGTCGTACAGCCTCAGTGTAAAATGCACAAGAAGGAATTAGGAAAAAGGAGAAGGTAAGCTATGAGATTAGTTGCACTCGCTGTGTGGATCTGATACAAGGTTTCCCTAATATTTGCTAATCTCTTGTTGGAAGACTAGTTTTATACTTCTTTTTTTCTTTTAAAATGCCTTCTGACAGTTTCACCTGTTTTCTTTTTTCTAGTCTTGTTCTACCTGGGTAATAAATAATAGGAAAGTCACCCATATTTAGGTTTGGGATGAACCTTACAGATTGCATTTTGTTCCATATAGATTTACAATCTTTTTTTTAAAATTTCAAATTAATGGGCAGGCCTCTGGGGACAATACATTGATATATTCCCTCCCCAAATCAAGTTATGTTGTATACCTGTTGTATTAGATATTTGCATAAATTTTGTGGCCTTTGAGTAAGATCAGTTCTTCAGCCTTAGTTTGCAGTTGTAGACAGATGTGCCTGACTCATAAAAAAAAGCACTCAATCCTCACATTTGTAAAATTGTAAAGACTGCTGTCACTATCTTAGGTCTACCAAGTACTTCACTGAGCTTCCACATAATGGCTTGTGGCATAAAAGGTCTTGTAAAGAACATGTATTCATCTTCAACATTTTTTAAGTTGGTGAGCTTTTTATTTGCTTTTGAAAAATTATTATGAAGTTAATTTTAAAAATAATCCTGTGGTAATGTTTTTAAGTAAAAAACTAGTTATGTACTTAAGCATACTATTTCAATAAAATTACAATAAATGACACATTTCCCTAAACCCTGAAAAGACCAAATTATATGGAAATTGGGAGAAACATAAATTAGAGGGGTTATGTTAAAAAATTTTATTACTGGAATTAGGATGATAATTTTCAATGAGACTGAATTTTGTAAATACAATGAAAATGAAAATATACAAAAGCCATTTGTGAACCTAAAGAGATTTTTCTCCTTGCTTCTGTTCAACACCACCATGTGTCATATTAACCTTACAAACAATGATATTTAACTTTAAAATATATTTAAATTTCAGTACATTTAGAAGTTATTAGAATCTGTGCTTGTACAAAAGAAATAGTAAGCTATGTTGCTGCTGGTTTTGCTTAATGAATACTTGGATTATTAAGGGTGGTGACTGAGGCTAAAGGCTTACTATTTTATATTAATGGAAACTTCTGTTTAAATTACTTGTTAGGCTCTATTTGCAATTTAACTGTTTAGAATCCATACACAGCCAAGTTAAATTTTAAATATACATTTGATGAATTGTAGCCAAGAAAAAAATTTTTGTTGCACTATTCTAAATATGGACTATTTGGTATGGTTTGACTAGATGTAACTTTTATAGTGCATTTGAGTTATATTTTCTTCCTTTTATTGCCAGTTCCTAACTGATAAAATTCTCCAAAGGGATGGTGTGTGTGTGTGTGTGTGCGCGTGTGCGCGCGCACTTTTTTTTAATTGGTTGGGGAGAGGTGTTATCTAGTTCTACATGTGCATTTGCTTTGTATAAAGGCTTTGATTTTCCATAATTGACCACCTGGGGAATACTTAAATTACACAGACTAATGCCTGCATAGAATAAAATTTAAGTATGCAAGAGCCTTAAAGTGAAAACCACGACATTTTTAACTGCCTTAAAATATGACTTACTCTCCAGCACAGGCATACCAGTTCCTTTCCATGGGGTCTGTTTGTTAAGTAATGCCTTAATAGTGTTAGTATTTCTAAGTATAGAACTCAAAGGGTCTGTTAGAGCTTCAGTTTTATGTAATGAATGGGACTTGAACTATTAAGTTTTAAAACCCGACTGTGCATTAACGGGGTAATCTGGGACACCGATGTGGAATGCATACATGACTGTTAACATCAGTAACACATTGTGGTAGTCGAGGGTTTTTTTTATTGTTTTGTATAACAGATTATCCAAGAAGCTGGACTTTATGTAACATCTCCAAGGACCAAGTTGTATATTTAATCACTGAATGAAAAGTTCATATATAGTTCCAAAAATGGTTAATTTTTTAAGGGAATTTTTCAAGACAAAAGAAGAATACTTTGTTTTGAGCCTACAAGCAGATTTCATTCAAAAGAGTGAATGTAGTTGTAAAACATTGCACTGTTGCAATAAAAAGTATGCAGGCCAGTGATTTGTTTCATTACATTCACTTACATTCACATTTTTACATTCACTTTGCCTTTCAAAGCAGGAATCTTTTATAAAATGGAAAGAACTTTAAATTGTCAAGCTGGTCCTTAGAATGATGAATTATAACAAGTGTCATTTGAAAGGAAAGGACCCAGAAAGGGACGGCGAGGGGGGAAGGGAGAGAGGTTAGGTCTGTTGACAAATTCGCTGATGCTTTGTTGAGTCTTCCAAGTTTTCAGTGTAACTAAAATACCTAACAATGTAATTTTGCTGTTTTCTGATAGAAAATGGAAGAAATACCAATGTATTAAATTTATTTCACGATAAAACGGTTTTCACCCATAGTATGAAATCTCGACTTTCCTTTCTATCCTTGCAAAATACCACACTGAAAAAATCCTTCTAGATCCAGAGTACAAGTGGGTACTGTGAACTGTTGCTGGTCAGTTGTATTATGTAGGAATTGACAGAAGTACCAAATAAACGCTGTGTACTTCAAACAATTGTTTTCTGTTTCTTTAAAGAAATAAGAATTTTAAGGTTGTAATATGGCTTATAAAATTTAAGGCTCTCAGTAATCTGTTATACTGCAGTAAGATGAAAATAAGGTTTTCATAACGTTGTCCTTACAGTGCCTCTTTATATACTATTGTATATGACTTTAAAATAGATATGGTTGGGGATTTTTTTCCAATGGATTTCAGTTACAGGATCAAAACTACTGGATTTAATCAAAATGTATATTCTTAAGACTTTTAAAAAAGGATTTTTTTGTGAAAAAAAAATCTACCCAGTTTCCTTTGGGAAAAGTTAACAAAAGTCAACTGTGCAAATAAAATTTTGTTTCAGTGCCAACTTACAGAAATTTCTTTTCTATCTGAATTCCCATAAAATATTTCTAAAAAGTTCTAAGATGGAAGCTGGAAGTTAGGCACAAGGGTGAGATCAAGTTACATCCAATATACCCACCAAAACTTAGAACATTTGGTTGATTTTATAGTTCTCTATTTTAATATGACAGTCAATAGTTGTGTGGAGAAAGGAAGACCACAAACTATACATTTCTTCATAGGTGAAGAAAACGACAAAGTTTCTTTTTTAACAATATTAAACCTTGACTTTAAAAATATTGCTGATGGTATTTTTTTAATATCAGAACACAAAATCCAGATACATGTAAACAAAAGACTTTTTTTCCCCCAAGAACTTTTCAGCTTTCCAATGAGAGATTTGGCAATGTAAGCATAAATTGATTAGTGATAAAATAAGAAAACAAACGGTCCATTTTAAAAATATTAACGGGCTCCAGTAAACAGTTTATCTTTCAGATCTTAACATTAAAAATTAAAGAGGACTGAGAAAAAGGTAACAAGCTGGTCACCACTCTCCTTTCTAGCCTACAAATTATGGAAGAGAAGGCAGAGCCGCTGAGGCTTTTTCTTAGATACTGCACCTTTTTCAAGCTGTAAAGTAAGGTGTGATGGGCTGACTGTGTCACCACCCCCTCGTTTGCGTGTTGAAACCCTGCCCTCAGTGTGACCCCTCAGTGTGACGGTGTTTGAAGGCCGTGGGATCTTAGCCCTGATGGTGGACTGGGGTCTGTGTACGAGAAGCGAGAGCTTGCGCTCTTCCTGGCCTCGCCCCGAGAAAATGCGGCCCTTTGCAAAGCGGGAAAAGGGCCCTCGCCGAGAACCCAGCCAGCCAGCACCTTGATCTTGGACGTGCAGCCTCCAGAAATGTGAGAAATGAGTGTTTTGTTATCCAAACCACCCGGTCTACGGTAACTCACAGCAGGAGCGGACCCGGGGGCGGAAGGCACAGAGGCGGCCCACACAGGCGTGGCCGGGCCAGAGAAGCCCTGCGACACCCCGGCCCTCACCTGCCATTCCAGTTACCTGTGGTCCACTTCCATCCGAAAACATTCTTGGAAAAATTCCAGAAATAAGCGATTCGCGGAAATTGTGCACCGTCGTGAGCGGCCGGAGGAGATCTCGCGTTGTCTGGCGGGGTCCACTGGCTTCCGCGCACTGGGGTCGTTTCCCGCCCGCAAGTCACGTGGTGTCACGGCTCATGCGCTGGGCCTTGGCGTTGTCTCAGTGTTTGGATCACGACACCCTTGCTTTAGTCAGTAATGGCCCCGCAGAGCAAGAGCAGTGGCAGTGGCAGACCCTCCGGACGCACCAGAGGGGCCGGAAGGGCTTTGCTGTCAACCGGTGAGTGCGGCACAGAAAGATGCTGCGCGATGCTGTGCGGGAGACCTCACGTAGCTTTTGTTGCAGTGCATTGTTAGAGTTGTCCCAGCAGCTATGCGGTCCACCCCTTACTGTGCCTCGTTGGTGAATTAAACGCTGTCACAGGTGCGTCTGTAGGAAAAGGCACAGTGAGTACCGGGTTTGCTCGCTCCTCTGGCTTCAGGCTGGAAGGCGGGGTGGGGTGGGGGGCAGCTAGCACAAGGGGGCGTCCACTGTGCTCACTTCTGAGCCGTTGTGATTGCAATAGTCATGATATGTCGAGCGTCTACTGACTGCCAAGCCCTGTGCTGTGATTTATCTTTATTTCTCGGATACCAAAATGGTATTATCTGCCTTTCATAAAGAGGAACTTAGTCAAACCTCGGTTCTCGAACGTCTCCTATCTCCAACAATTGGTTCTCAACCAAGCCACTCACAAAAAAAAAACGTCTTGGTTGCTGAACAAAACTTCGGTTCTAGACCTGACAACCCTTTCGTGCTCATACCGGTATGGTCCGTCTCCTGTATGATGCAGTGTTCAAACGTCTTCTCAACCAGCCTTCCAGAAGGAATTAAGTTTGAGAACCAAGGTTCTGCTGTGGTTCCGAGATTGCCACCTACCTACTGGTCATATTAGTGCCAGCAAGTGAACGCTTCTGTCTCGCTCTAATAGGTGTGTCACTAAGCTGGAATTGCTTGCACTGAGGACAGTGCTTTGCTGCGGCCCCCTATCCAAACCCCTCCCCTCTCACTCCGGGCTCTGTAACTGGCCCCTGCACAACCACTTAACACGGAACAACTGCGTCATCCAGGCTTGGCCTGCCAGCAGGATTGTCACTGGGTCCCAGCAGACCGCCACCCCTCCCCCCACCTCAGACACCTGACTGGTTATAGACCTGCGATTCCAGTGACGACCTCCTTGGATTTGATTTAGTCAAGCTGCTCACAGAACTGAGAAACAGGCTACTTATTAGATCACGGGTTTTATTATAAAGATAGAACTCCGGAAGAGCCCGCTGGGAGAGATGCCCAGGGCAGGGCCTGGGGAAAGGGCTGTCCCTGAATCTTCAGGTGTTCGCCCACCCAGAAGCTCTAACCTGTCCTTTTGGGTGTTTCCCCACCCCCACCCCCAACTAAAAAAGAAATTGGTTTATGGAGGGCAAGAGGACGCAAGCAATATAAAAATCAAAAGCTTATCTCGCTTTAATTGGCTTTTCCTTTTCAAATGGAGGTGGGATTTGATTTGTACATTTTCTGCAGGTCCCAATCTGCTCATGAAATCCTTATATAGCACGAAGCAGTGGGGCAGAGATTCGTTAAGCGACCCGTTGGGAGAACTCTTTATCAGGGAGGAAGTAGCTGCTCAACTGCCTACGTTTTCCCTTCTGCTTCCTATGTACTGCAAAACAGTCATTGCACGCAATGGAGAGCCCAGCAATTAGCGAAAAGAAGCTCTGGAAGCCCACTCGGCCCCCTCGGCATTGGTCCAGGTCTTTCATTATTTTGTCTACCAGAGGGTCTTTGATTTTCAGTAAAAATCCAGGGAACTCCTTTTCCATGAGTACTCTCAGGTCATCCTTTGTTAAGTAGCCTTTATCCCCAGCAAATTTGTGAAATGTGAAGATCACCGTTTCCATGGCGTGTTCCATTTGAGACGGCATTTTGGTGAGGTCTTGGCCCAAGGTGTGGCAGGATCGCTAGGCTGGCTGGGACGTGCAGCCAGTCTTGGGTTTTTATAGAGGTATCGTTATATACACATGATTAAATCACTGATTGGATTTAACTTCCAGCCCCTTTTCCCCTCCCTAAAGGTTATGGATGGGGTTCAAAGGTCCAACCCTCTCCCTTGCTTCATTCCTGTGGCAACCTGCCCCATTCTTGTAGGTTTCCCAAGGCACCTCAAAGGCACCTCTTTAACACCACAAAAGACATCTCTCTGGCTCTCATTGAAAGTTCGGAGGTTCTTAGGAACTGTGTGGCAGGAAAGGGCTAACAGCCAAATATATTTCTTATTAAAAATCACAGTATCAGACAAGGTAATAGACTTCCTCCGCTCAGTAACAGAGCTCAACAACACAGCAAACATATACAATTTCTCATGATATAATGCAGGAGAACATTCCATTCTTTGTTCTGCAGGGACTAAAAATATACTTTTCCTCTCACTTTCCAAGTTCTGGCTGGGCTAATTATCAAATTAACAGAGAAAGCCCTGGCTGGTGTGGCTCAGCGGGTTCAGTGCCAGCCTGCGAACCAAAAGTTCGATTCCCAGTCAGGGCACATGTGTCAGGTCCCTGGTGGTGGGGGGGACACACACGTGAAAGACAACCACACATTGATGTTTCTCTCCCTCTCTTTCTCGCTTCCTTCCCCTCTCTCTAAAAATAAATAAAATCTTTAAAAAAAATTAAGAGACAGATTAACATGGGGAAAAAAATCAAAGTTTAATACTAGGCATGAAAATTCCCAAGACAGCAAGGAAGAACTGGGCACGTCAGATACTTTGGACAAAGGGGTCACAGTATTAGATTTCAGAAGGGAGGGAGAATGGGCAACTTACAGGCGGCTGTAGAGCAGAACACACAGGAGAATCCTCAGTGGGCCGCAGTGGGGTATCAAGCTGACAGGCACCGGCCTGAAGCCCCCTTACTTACCAAACTTTATTAGGCTCAGGCGGCATCCTCTGATCTTCCTGAAGCAGGTTTCTCTGAATCTCAGGCTTTCGAAAAGGAAGGAGAGTCAAAAGTTCCAAGTCTTTGTTTTATTTCCTTAATAAACAGCTTAAAATCAATATCCCAAAAGTAGCTTCCCGGTGGTAAAACTTTGGTTCTCTTTAGTTCCATTCCAGTGTTATCCTGTGAGCACGAAATAGTCCAACTGCGTTTTATCAAGGTCTCCGAGCAGCAGTTTAATAAATCCGCGTAGGAGGCCCAAAAAGCCGCCAGCTGTCTTCTGCAGAACTATCCCAAGATTCCTCGGTCCCTGCCGACCACAAAGCAAAAATGCGCACCACTTCTCTTAAAATCCATTTTCCTCTCTGAGCAAGTTTTCCCAGCGTCTAGAAATCTGCCCCTATAACTCCATAGAACCATCTAGGAAAATGCTCCTTAGGCACCTAGTATTAACTCAAGTACATTTCTGCGCTGTTTCAAAAGTTCGTCCTCACACGAGGCTGCCATATCCTGTTCTGCTGAAGAGCTGTACTAAAGGAAAGGTTTTTTGTAGGCAGGAGGAAGGGCAGGGAGAAGGGAGTGTACAGCAGGGTGGGGGCGGCACGGGTCCGTTGGGTGGACTCCCTCACCTGCGCTGACCAAGAGATTCCAGGCTGACTGGTTACCCTGTCATCCCTGGGGGAGGCCAGAGCTGTAGTTAGGTTAGGGATCAGGTCTCGGTCTGGTGACGCTGTCTTAGCACACATGACTCCATTTGGGACCAGCTGTCTCTGTTTTCACACAGCCCAGAGGTACACTTCTGATCTTTGGAACGTCTAAGTCATTAAATGAGTGATTTGGTTTCTCTGAAGTAAGTTTCGTTCCATCCTACCAATTTAATATCACTTGTCTGACTCCAGAAGCACTCTGAGGCCTTGTCCTGATGTAAGACAAGGACACCTCCCTGCCCAGGTCACAACTGCATCGTGTGAGAGCCTTAGATTTGAAAGAGAAATCACACATCAGTCCTCACCACTAAAAGCTCTAAAAGATAAGGAGTTAAATCCTTCTGAACAGTATACATAATAAAGAATCCTAAATTCGTAAAATTCACATATAAATTCCTAAAAAAACACATCTTTTCTTGTCTTTTGACACAACTCCATTCCTTCAGTTTTAAATATTGTCTTTTTTGCTTAAAAACTGGCAAGCAGGAAGATGAGGTTTCCAGAACGATTTATTGTTCATTATTTTTACAACTTTTTCATGATAATTCACATACGTAAACATCCTCAAACACTGTCACTGAAATTCTGGTTACTTTTTTTTAAGTAACACTGATGAACCAGTGGAAGCAACTTCCCTTCTTGGTGAAGCCTGTGGGTGTCGGTGGCACCTCCGATAAAAGTTCCATTGACAAATATTCTTGGTACCTGTTGGATAAACGAGATCAGGTGTCACCCCAGTGTCAGCAGTAGAGGACCATTCCACGCAAGGATGACAGGGTCCCACAGTCCGGGTTCTCTTCTGGGCCAGGCACCCCACGGAGTAAGCTCCTTCCCAAATCACTGATTTCAATCTTTCCACCCCTGGGTTAGGGGCATTTTTAGCCTATTTTGGAGGGACACAAGACGCAGGTACTCGTCCTAGATCACACTCATGGTAAACAACAGAGCTGGGGTTTAAATCTAGGATAGTCTGACTCTCCAAGCCTTTCCTGACCACTGTGCTGTGTAAAAGGTAAAATAATGCAGTCCCTAATTGGTAATAACGTTTAAGTTTCTTACAGTTGCTTACTAAAGGGGAAGAGTACGCTGCACATTTCTTCCATACACATAAAAAGGAAAATGGCAACAGTGTGCAATTTTCTGACAATGCACATTAGGGGAAAAAAATCCCCACATTTCAAGAATGTCAGCACATGGAGCACTAGATCACTACCGCTGGAGCAGCCACTGAAGACAGACCTCAGTCTGTGCCGTCCGAGGGCGCTTGGGAGCTCCAGCAGCACCTTCAAGAGTCACAGACAAGCGCCCATGACTCCCTGACGCCCCGCTGGTCCTCTCTCTCTCTCTGTCTCTCTCTCTCTCTGTCTCTCTCTCTCTCTCTCTCTCACACACACACACACACACACACACACACACAGAGGCAATAATAAAAATAACATAAATTAACTCTGCTAATTCTAGTCTACGAACCTGGTTCCCAGGTCTGCCACTTCTTTATCAATGTAAGTTTTCTCAGAGAATGTCTGGGCCTCATTTCCTAACACCAGGGTGACCATTCCCCGCCCCCGCCCCCCAGGTCACCACCTGTTTGGTGGGAAAGCCCCACAGAGAACGGACTCACGGTTCTTTCTCCAGTCATTTTGTAAAGTGCATCTTGAAACTGGCTTCCATATTCAAGCATGTCTAGTTCCACCACTTTGTAGTTAACATTCATGTCCTGGAAAAGCTTTTTTGCCATTGTACAGTAAGGACAAGATGTTTTTGAGAAAATGACCACACAATTGTCAGAAATTGTTTCCTGAAATAAAACAAACAAAAAAAATCATTTTAATGGCAGACATTACCTTTTGGAAAGAAAGATACAGTGGAAAGGGTATGAATTCTGGGGTCTCACAATCAATTCAGGCTCAAACTAAGTCTCCATCATCTATTTTCTCATCCATAGTTCGAGGGTAACGATACTCATTTCATAGCATGACTATTAGGAAGAAAGGATATAATAAGTGGAGAGTGTTGGCATGGAGAAATAAATCAATATGTGAGGCACAGAAGAAGGTAAATAACTTACTCATTGTCCTCAGCTACTCAGTGGTAGAGCTGGGATTTGAACCCAGGCAAGTCTGATTCCACAGCCCAAGCACTTAACCTCTGTTTTGCTTCTCAGATATTCAGTAAGTGTTCACAAGTGAACTCCTCAACTTCCTCAACCTTCAGTGGTGAGGACTGGTGGATTTCTCTTCAATCATACGGCTTTCCCTGATCAGGCAGGAACAGCTAATCCCTCTCCACTTCCGCTCCTTCCTGTATCTCTTCATAGTAAAGAAAGCTGTCATTACTGTAGTGATAAGTTATTCTTATGCTGTTCTAGGAAAAGCTACTTCCAGAAATGCTGATTCAGTGGGTTGGAGGCAGAGATCATATACTGTATTTTTTAAAAACTTTCCCAGATGTCATCAGCCTGGTTTGGAAAATACTCCCCAGGCCTTTGTCACAGCAATCACAAGACTTTGCAAGGCACCGGCATGGCCTATGAAATGTTTTGTTTCTCGTTTCTTAGCATATGAAGGTCCAGGTCCTTCCAGCGATTCTGGATGGCCAGCTGAGCACCCAGGCATCTGCCCAGCTTATTCTAACATGGGTCAGAGCAGCTCATTCAAGATCAAGGCCCAAAATCAGAAAGCAGAGTCCCCAGGTGAAGAGATTCAGAAGTTACGGCCACTCTTGGGTGTCAGATGGGTTCAGAGTCCCTCTGCAGCTGCCTGCAAGTTGGTCTATTTTTATGCTGTCCCTTCTGCTCACTCATAGTACTTAGTATAGAAGTCTTTCTCAGGGAGAGCCAATCAGACCATTTAAGAGATGAGGAAACCAAGGCTGAGATGTTCATAATATTGGGATTTGATCCAACCTGCCCCAACACCAAAGCCACAGGATACAGGCACACAGAGACGGTCCCTGAGGGTGGTGTGGGCATCCTGGGTGCTCATGTGTAGTACCAACACAGAGGGAGAGACTCCAGAGAGCACTGAAACATGACGACAGAGCCAAAGCTTCTGGAACTTTCCCTCTCACCTCTCCCCAATCCCCTCCTCGCTAAATAGTTCAAGATTTTGTGTTCTTATTTTAAAAGAGGCACTTCTCTCACTGGAGGTTCCTGATATTGCTGTTACATCAATAGCTGTGAGTGAAAACTGTTTTAGCCAAATAAATCAAAAGCAGAAATGTTATGTGTGTGGTAGTGGTTGATGGTGAGAAACAGAAAGAAAAACATGACTGTCTTGTAGGCTGCAAGCAAAGAAAAACATACACACAGACCGGAGAAATTTTCTGAGACAGGATTAACTGTGGAAGGAAGGAAGGAAGGAAGGAAGGAAG
>PVJD01015180.1:0-26003 GCA_004026545.1 Mormoops blainvillei | reverse complement strand
ACAGGTTTTCTATCCCTTGCTCCTCTTCTTCTCCTTCTGGTATTCCTATTATACAGATATTATTATGTTTCATGTCATCCTGCATTTCCTTTAACACCTCTTCATTCTTTTTGAGCCTCTTTTCATTTTCTTGCTTTTTCTGGGAGTTTTTTTCTACCATGTCATCATCCAGCTTGCTGATTCGATCGTCTCCTTCATCTAGCCTGCTTTTGATTCCTTCTACTGTATTCTTCAATTCAGAAATTGTATTCTTAATTTCCTCTTGGTTCTTGTTGATAGTTCCTATATCCTTTTTCATGCTGCTATAGTTTGCAGTAAGTTCCTCGTAGTTTCCCTATAGTTTTTTGTAATTCTCACTGAGCTCATTGAGTTCATTGAGCTTTTTTATAACCATTGTTTTGAACTCAATATCTGATAGTTTACTTGCCTCTATTTTATTGAGTAGTCTTTCTGAGGATCCCTCCTTTCCTTTCCTGGAGGTTGTTTCTTCGTCTTCCCATTATTTGGCTGCCAGAGCAAAACTACAAAGCCCAGAAAACAAACCCATGACCACAAAAATAACTACCCTCTGCAATCCCACTATCAACAGCAAATGAACCAGTATTAATAAGGGTATAAAGATATTAAGACTATTATAAGAAAGGAGAGAAATAAACTATAGTATAAAATCTAGTGACTTAATATGCACCAAGTTGACAGACAAGAAATGAATGTTAAAAAGCTATGTAGTAAAGGAAATTTCACAAATCATGGAGAAAACCACAGTGGATTTCGTCTTGGTAGCCTCTAGAATTTTCTGCTACTTTTTCTTTCTGGGTTCACCTCTGGTGATGTCACATGTTGACCCTGTCTGACCTCAGGCAGCCTATTTGAGACTTCCAAGGATCTACTGCCTGTGGCTATCTCCTTCAGTTACTCTGCACTCAGCAGTCAGGTTTATGCACCATAGGGTGGGGTAGAATTCCTTCTGGGGTCAGGGCTAGTGTTTCCTCTCAGGCTGCAGCTCTGAGGAGAGTGGTCTGCTTGAGCAAGATGGCTGCTACCACCTTTGGGGGTGATTCAGCACTGGTATCCTGGTGACTACTTTCTCAGTTCTCTCCCCAAAACCTCCACCCCCAGTCTATCCTCAGGTGTCTCTAGCCTATCCTGCCCCCAACCTTTGCCGAGCCCAGGGTAAGTGGCTGTGAATGGACATTTATGCTTTGGCTCTTTAAACATCTCTGCGTCTCCAGCCACCTGTCTCTGACAGAGGGCAACCCTGCTGCTTTTGGGCTCTGGTGCTGTAGGCTGGGGATCCCTGCTTATGTTTTAGACCCCACTCTTCTCAGGGGGATCCAATTGATCACTTAAATATCCCACTGACACTGCTGCCTAAGGGTGCCCAGCCAACCTTCTCAAGTCTCCACCACGCTCCTCACCAGTCAGGTTGTGCTGAAGCTGATTCTTCTGTCTGTCCCAGGTTATAAGGCTTCTCTCTCGCTATCATTCCGTTGTTTATTCCAGGTGATTTCTCCACAATTTAGTTGTAATTCCAGATTGGTCCTGGGAGGAGGTAAGTGTGACTTCCATTCACTCCTCCACCACCTTTCTGATCTTGGGAAGAGGTCTTAAAGGTTAAGTGCCTGTGAATGAACAATGCAGTCTGTGAATGGGCCATACGCTTGAGGAATAAATCTAACTTCATCACCCATCTCCCTCAAGATATACCATGAAAGTGCATTCATTTTATTGAATTTATTAAGATGACATTGGTTAACAAAAGTATATAAGTTCTTGGTGTACAATTCTATAATACATCATCTGTGTTGTGTGTTCACCATGCAAGTGAAGTCTCCTTCCAACACCATTTATCTTCCCTATGCCCTCTGCTAGCTCCCCCACCCCGTCTTTCCCTCTGGTAACCACCATTATGTTGTCTGTGTGTATGAGTTTTGGGGGATTTTTTTCCCTTCACTTTTTTTCACCCAGCCCCTCAAACCCCCAAAACAATCTTTTAAATTAGACATGGATAAACAACACCAAAGATTATATATAATATTTTAATTTCTAATTTTATTCTTCATGTTAGTAAACTTAAATTCTTAATTTTATGAGCAGATATCCTTAAAAACTTTTCTTCGTTTTCGTAATTATGAATCACCAAAGTTTAAAGCTGAAGGGACCTTGTCAATCAGTCATCTACTCCAATATACTCACCTGGATTCTCTCCCTCCTCTGCAGAAGCAGTAAGAATCAATATTTGCCCTATCAAGGACCAACTTTGATACAGATGTGAATCCAGTAAACAAGATTTGATTACAGTAGTATTTACTAAAAGATATTTTCTATAAAATTAGGGACTTCTCAAATAATTTTTTAAAAGATTCTGTGTAAAACTTATCAAATAAGTTTTACAAGTACAGAGCTAAAACAGTTTTGAAAGGTCTTTTTTTAATTTTAAACTGTCAGACTTCTCAGAACTTTTAAGATACCAATATGTATACTATGAATGTCCAAGCAGGAGGTAAAGTATGCCATGTAATGCACCCCATACTCCTTTTCCCCCCCAGGAAATATTCACTATTTCATAGAATGCTAGTGTTCAGTAGAGCCCTCCTTAGGAAAACTACCTACAAAGTTTTATGCTATAATGAATATCTGGAATTTGTTGTAGCTATTGACTATTATTCACAGGGACAGAAAGTAAATTTGTCCTTGAGCTTCCTAGTAGCCAATGCAAAAAGCAGTGATCAGATAATCAATAATCACATTTAAAAGTTTGTGGTATTCATTAGGTGAAAACAAATAGTTGTTCCAGAAGCATTAGCTATACCCAGTACTTAGAACTGAAAGATATGGCCCCTCAAGAGTCTTCATAAAGAGAATCAGGATGACATCCTCACTAACACACCTTTCAGTGAATAAGGAGTTTTATAGGCAATTGTATAACATCCTTTTCTGGACACTGATGTTGCCACAGCACATTCCAGGAGAGGCAGCCTTACAAACAGTCATACTGTGTTCACTTAGTGTTTAACTGTCCACTAACCCAAGACTCTCACTACCCTCCCACAAACCAGCTATGCCAGTCTTGCCTACTGTGGGGGTCCATCTAGATTGCTCCTAAAGTCCAGCTTCAAATTTCTAGACGTTTGCAGGATTTACTACTTAGTTACTCAGAAAAGTGTCAAGCTTCCAGTCTCCTTTGAAAATGTGAATTTGTCCTTATAGGCACCTGTACCTGAAGTAGCTGACACTCATAGGAGGTATGTTGAACACATCGTTACAACCTAAGAACAGAAGTGGAAGAGAACCAAAGATAATACTATCTACTCGAGCATTTTGCTTTAAATCAACCTTAGTTTCTTTAGGGGACTTTAAAATGATAGCAACAATAATCATAATAATTTACTGTAAATAAGCCTATAATGTCTTAGGAAATAATAACAACAGTAGTAGTAATAGAAGTAACGGAAGCAGTAGCACTTAGTTGGTGGTTCCTACACGTCAGGCCCTATTGCAAGCATTATATTGGGCTGACCAAAAAGCCCAGTTAGTTTTTTCTGTAAAATAAAAGACACATTTTTCATTTTCATGAACGACTTTACTGATTTGGATATTTTGAGTATGTTGGCTATCTTCTGTGTAGTATAACATTGATTGTTCTCAATTAATGTCTCGATCTGATCACTATCAACTTTAACCGGTCTACCTGACCATGGAGCATCATCCAGGGAGAAATCTCTAGCAGGAAACTTCACAAACCACTTTCGACACATTTGATCAGTCACAGAACTTTCTCCATACACTGCACAAATCTCTTTTTTGCATTTCAGTTGTGTTCTTACCTTTCTTGGAATAATAAAGCCTAATATGCCAAAAATGTTTTTTTATTTTCTTCCATCTTCAATATTAAAATGGCTACCCCAAAATTCAACAGTTTTGATAAGTTTTCTTTTAAACGTGTGCTGATATGACAACTGTCCCAGTACGATCTAACAAAATCATTTCTAGTGGAAGTTAAAGACAACAAAGCACTACTAGAGCCATCTTACAGGAGAAACAAACAAACAAACAAACTTTTTGGCCAGCCCAATATACAACGATTCTCTTGATGCTCATAATAATCCAAAGAGGTAGATGCTCTTCTTATCCTGTCTCACAAATGAAGAAGCTGACACTGAGGCGTTGAATAACTGGCCTAAAGCTCTGCGAGTAGGAACAGCAGATCCAGATTCAAGCTGGCTCTCTAGTCTGAGGTTTAACTAGCACATCCTGCCGCCTCCAGTGCCTGCCACTGGAGCCTGCTGCCAGTCTGAGAGGTGGCCTCACTCTAGCACCCTCCTCTCTAAGTAAGATTTTGTTGAAGAACTTGTGTGGGGCTAAGAAAACAGTACCATCTGTGAAGAGAATAATAAAGGTGTTAATGCACAATAAATTACTCGAAGATGACTACAACAGAAACAGTTCTTGAAAAACCAAAGGTGATTTCAGCTGTGATGATACAGCAGTCCTTAACCCCTTTGGTAAAACTTGAACAAATAGACCACCAGAAAAGTCAACCAAGTCCATGTTGCAAGGGCTGGGTGGGGGTGGGAGGCAAACTCCCCTGGAAACAAAGGAAGCCCCTGGTTCCACTCTAGATACACAACTGCTGCACAGACCCGCCCCACGCCCCTGCCCAGGTCCTCTCCTCAGGCTATCTTCCTTCCTGTTAACATAAAATACTGCAGTCTTTGTTACAATATCTTTCTATTCTTTCTAGGCCGTCTCCCCTCCTCCCTCTGCACATATTTTCCTGTTTGGAAAGGGAGGAGAGGAATGTATCTGAAACAGTCCTGCAGCACTCTAAAATATAATCACATGTTATAATCACACATCCAGGAATCACATCTCAAACTTCTCATTACCTTTCATCAGTGGATCGCAAAACACTTTTCAAACAGTAATCATCTCTTCTTATGTTCTTTCCTCCCAAGAGCTGAAAGACAAAACACAGCAATTATATGTCTTACCCTTTACTACCAATATTTCCTTGAAACCCTTAAGCCAAACATGCACACACACACACTCACACACACGCACGCACACATTGCAGGGGGCGGGGGGAGAATATTTTTAAATGGTGACAAGAGAGTGGAATTCTTCACATCCTGTTCTGTGCTCACAGCAGGCATGGGGCCCAGGTCATCTGTACATGTAAGCATTAATGATGATGTTAAGTTTTCCTGCACATCATTAATCAAATGAGAATCCGTTTCCATTCGTGAAGTTGCCTGCTTCCTTTTATTAATTCAACTTCTCTCAGCCACCCGTACCCTGACTTAGTGAAACCAGCTCTTAGCTAAACCACCCTTTTCTCATCTCCTGGCCCATTTTGTAGTCCTGAAATTCAATGCTTCCTCCTTAAAGAATTATGCATTTCAAAATTGTATGAATTGGTTCTTAAAAGTTGGCTACTTGTCAACATCAGTGAAATTGTTTGGGCCTTGAAGTGAACTGCAAACTCATGACAATAATCGATAAATATGGACAGTCTAAGAGGCTAAGTTTTAAGCTAACTTTCGCTCCGCTTGTGCTACCTCTCTTTGGTTTCTCTCCTACCTGGAGTGTTGAGTCAAAATAGGACCTTAGAGAAACCTGGGAGGTATTTCTGTCTCAATACTTGCCGTGGCTTCCTTCTCAGAGCCCCTTCCCAGAACCTGACATCTAGCCCAGTGGCCCAGCCTGACCTGGGGGGCAGCTCCAGGCCTTTTCCTGAGAGAAGGAGCTGTGCTTCCTGAGGGGCAGATGTGAGGGCCAGAAGAGTCCCTTGAGACCCACGGCTCCATATCACCCTTGGCAGTCCCAAGAAGCCATTATATACATTGCTTGTTGTCCTCCACAGGGAACAGACTGCCTGGAACCTGATTTTGACTCCAATTGTGATCTGTAAGATTTGAAGCCTCATCTGTATTCCACAGTTGCCTTTCTAGGAAAGTCATGATTTAATGATTTTCCCACCCTGTTTTAAGCATTCTGTTAGAATTCCAGCCTTCAACTTCTCAGGGAAGGGGAGTGGGACTTTGAGACCTTGCCCAGCCTTGACTTTGGTCTCTGGGTGTCCCTCCACCCATTTGCATACTCAGTCTCTCTCATCGTTTTTCTTTTATTCGCCCATCCAACTAACACACTATTAACTTAATGTGTGCCAGGCTTTGTGCTAGAGACACGGTAATGAAAGAAATAAACATGGGCCTGACTGGCTGCCTCAGCTGGTTGGAGTGGTGTCCCACACACAAAAATGTTGTGGGTTTGAGCTCCAGTTAGGTCACACAGCCAGGCTGAGAGTTCAATTTGCAGTTAGGGCGCATACGGGAGGCAATGGGCCCACGTTTCTCTCTCGTGTTGATGTTTCTCTCTCTCTCTCTCTTTTCTCTCTCTCCCCCTTCCTCTCTCTCTCTCTCTCTCAAATCAATAAACATATCCTCAGGCGAGGATTTATTAGACAAACAAACAATCAAACAAACGAACACACACAGGTCCTGCCCTCTTAAAGATATGGGCAGACAACTGGGAAAGAGCCAGGCAGATAACATCACTCCAGAGTTGGGATATGCGCCGTCGGGAAAGGCACAGGGTGCCGTGACGGACCGACAGGCAGATCTAATGAGGACACCTGTGCAAGAGCATTTGTCAGACCATCTCTCTTGAACAGCAGACTCTCGCCACAGCCAGAGTACGCTTCTCACAGTGACCTTTCCAATCTGGTGAGGATTCCTTCAAAGAAAAGTAGCTGTCGTTCAGGATCTGCCTCAGGGAGGAGTCTCACTGGCATCCTCTTTTGCTTTGAACTGTACAGAGTTTGAAGAAGCTCCCATAAGCAGGATTACCTGTCGCACAACTCCAGGGCTCCATTCACATTGTAATCTAGGAATTGAACCTCTGGAGTCACACACCCAGGTAGTTAATGACAAGTCTCAAATTTTCTAAGAGTTCTAATTTGGTGAAAGAAGATTCAAGCAACTGTGGTTCTTCCAGAGCACTCGTCACCACCTCTCTCTTGTTCCTTCTTTAAAAGGCCATCGGAAGGTAGAGATCATCTCTCCTCAGTAACTCTCTTCAGGAAGCATAAAATTCCCCCAACTGATTCCAGACTTTTGCAACTTTGCCTTGTGACGCTGGCCTGGATGGAAACCCTAGGTCTCAGTGCTGTGCTGGGGAGTGGCTCACAGGATTCACCAGTGGTTCCTAAAGACCTTCACAGTGACAGGGGCCCTAAAGCAGACCCACCACACTGCCAGTGAGGAAGCCATGTGTGGGCTTGGCTCAAAAAATATGTACGACTTGAGGCTTAAGAGGGCAGGCTCTAGAACCAGACAGAGTTGATTACGTATCCCAGCCCCACTGCAGGTTAGCTATGTGACTTTGGGCATGTTATTTAAACCGTTTGGGCCTCGGTTTCCTCATCCATAAACCTCATGTTTTCTGTGTGTGTGCACGTATATAAGATCATGCCTATACAGTGATCAGCAAAGTCCCAACACAAAGTAAAAACTCAATATTTGTTAGCAAATATATATATTTGAGCAAAAAAGTATACATATATGAAACAGCAAGCATGTATATGTCAGGAATTTGCTCAGTCATATATGGATATTAAGCGACGAAGCAATTTGCCAATTTGAACGTGTATAGTTTGGCTCTGGTAGCTTAACCATCCATCATAAATAGCAAAAAAAAAAAAAAAAGGAGGGGGGATTGTTGAGGTAAAAAAGAAGGCGAATAAAAAGGAGGGAGAAGATGGAAAATAAAGATATAAAATAAGTAACAATGTAATAATTTTAAAAACCAAAATTAATGCAAAAATCTGTGATGAACAAAATTTCAAATTTTTAAATAAAGACACTAGTAGTATCACTGAGCTTTCCTTTTGCCTTAGGCTCCAATATGGGTCGGTTTGACACTGGAGCCGCGATCATTTGGGAAAGTGTGCTGGTTTGCTTGCTGCTCCTGAGATCTGAGAATTGACGAGCCCTGAGTGAATGTCTAGACCTGCCTCATGAGAGCCTATTCTATGCAACTTTCCCCAACTCCAAGTTAATGACATCACCTTGGTAGCTTGATATCAGATATAGTAAGGGCAGGATAAGTCCTTATTGTGGGGGTCTGTCATGTGCATGGTGAGATGTTTAGCAGCATCATGGAGACCTCTACCTACCAGATGTCAATAGCATTCCTCCCTACTCTCCAACACGATAGTCGAAAATGTGCAAACCTTGCCGAATGTTCCTGGTTGCAGGTTGGGGTGGAAGAGCTCTTTTAAGAACCAAGAGTGACCGAAGGGGACAGCGCCAGGCTGAAGAAGCCCAAACACTGTGGAACAGTTACCTCTAGCCCTTTCCCAGCAGGAAGAGGCAGCAATGGAAGCAGCCAATTAGCAGGGAGTTTCCTGGCTCCTCAGTGGGTGTTTGTTGTGCCTCTCTGGGGCCGGGAGGCTGGCCTCCAAAGACAAACATTTGGTTAGTGTGAGGGGTAATCCAAATTATGATTAGAAACAGATTATCTAGCTTAAGGCTTCTGTTTGCTTGGCCAGGAACAAAACTACACATACAAGCCCTGATTACTTCCCAGGAAGAGGCCTCTCTTCAGCAGGGATTGGTGACAACAGCCTTTTTTGAACTCTTTTTTTTTTTTGGTATATTTTATTGAGTGTGCCATAACATTTGTCCCATCTTTTCACCCTATATCCCCTCCGCCCTGCACCCCATTTCATCATGCCCACACATCTTAGTCCATGTCCATGGGCTGCACACATCAGTTCTTTGGCTTCTTAATTTCCCACACTGTTCCCGGTCTCCCCCTGACCACTTTGTTTTTTGTTTGTTTTTGTCAATATTTCCCCTCCACCACTTTCCTCAGCTCCGCCCACCCCCACCTCCCACCCCTCAGTCCTTCCCCCATTTGGCTTTGGCTTTGAACTCTTCATCTTTTCAGATATTTCTAGATCCCTGTGCTTCTCCTTGAGGCACCTGTGGCAGTTTCCACCAAGTCCAGAGTCTCAGCATGTTCCACTGCCTGTGTGGCTGGGCTGTGTGTGCACACAGGGTAGTCATCTGCAATCAGAGAATCTTGAAAGTAGACTTATGATTTTCTAATCACCAGGAGTTGGAATAAAATCATCTTTGGTACAGAATTACTGTCAAACCTCGGTTCTCAAATGTCTCCCATCTTGAACAATTCTGTTCTCAACCAAATTGTTCACAGAAAAGAGGTCTTAGTTGTCGAACAAAACTTTGGTTCTCGATCCGATACTTTCATGCTGACACAGTATTTCTAATGGGAAAAATGATTTGGTTTTTGAACAAATCACTTCTGGAACAGCCTTCCAGAACCAATTAAGTTAGAGAACCAAAGTTCCACTGTAAAACTTTTTAAAGAATATTTAATTTACCACCATTTTTTAAAAAGCTGGTCAGCAATTTTTACCCACTCCCTGCTGAGTCAGGCTCTCTCTCTTTCTTTCTCTCTCCTCTCTCTGTCTCTCTCTCACACACATGCACACACACACACACACACACACACACTCTCATCTTGGCAGCAGTTGTAGCCAGACAGCATCTTTATTCTGGATGCTTCCTTGATTCCCAACACACAGCTGTTGAGCTGGCCTACACTCACCCTCTCCAACTGTTTGCAGAATTAGAAGCTGGACAACTGAGGGAGAAGAGGTGAAGCTATGCTCAGTAAAAGGGGATAGGGTTAATGTGCTCCTCTCTTGGAATCTCAAGGATCCAAAGGGGGTTGGGATTAGCCATTCAAACACCAGAAAATCCCCGTTTACCTGCCCTCACCCAAGTAACTGATAACCCAATCCCTTCTTAGGCGATTAGGGAAGCGAAAAGATTTGTCATTTCATATTACCTCTATGCTGCCAATATCCAAACCTTCACCTTCAGCACTGGCCACATTCTTGAGCTCCAGATCTGAATTTCCAGGATTATGCCCAGAAGCACATCCTCCAGCCCCTCAAATGTAATGTGACCTGTGAGATGATCCCTTTTCCCAGCCCAGCAGCCCCTCCTCCTGGGTCTCCCCCTACCCCCTGCCTCCAGTATGTAAGGGCTTGAAACCTTGGGTTGCCTTCAAGCCTTCTTGTTCTCCACTCCCACATCCATTCCACCTCTCAGATCTGCCCATTATATTCATTTGTACAGAAACAATTCCCTCTCTCCTAAGTAACTGCACTATCTGGCCACTAACCACTCTGCCTCATTTCTGTCCATTACATAGGCACTATTTCCTCAATGGCTCTAATTTCATCCCTTGCTTATAAAAGAGCAGTGGCTCTCCTTGACCTATGATGCTCCTGAACAAGTTTTACAAGGACTGCTATGGTTTACTCGTCATCCCCCTTTTCTCTGTCCCTGGATCCCTCCCTATCTTCCAGCCATTACAAACTCCTTGTCTCCCAGGAGCACGGCAAATACAACCTGCTGTGGCTCGTGCTACTGCCTCAGTATGGAGCCTCGTTTTCTGATGATTAACACTGAGCCCTGGATCAAATCCTGCCTCTTCGCCTGGAAAACCTATCTGTGCTTCATCCTCATGATTCTTTGAGACACATATATAGAATTTGCATTTCATGTACCTACCTTATGCATTAGTCAGTCCACTCCCTTCATTCACTATATGAGAACACTGGTGCATTTACTAGTTAGTTGCTCAGGAAATAGTTGCTGAATGAAAACCAGTACCTATAAGGACAGGTCAACTCAAAGGTAGAACCAAAATAAGATTAACTGCAATCAGAGAATCTTGAAAGTAGATTTATGATTTTCTAATCACCAGGAGTTGGAATAAAATCATCTTTGGTACAGAATTACTGTCAAACCTCGGTTCTCAGGGGCAGCACTGAATGAGGGAAAATGTATTGAAAGAGTAACATATAACAACAAGGGGGGCAAGGGGAGACCACCCCCTTACTTTGGTGGCGAGGAAAAGGGGGGAGGTCCCTCTAACCAGAAATCTCCAGTTTCCTCAGGATCCACAACCTTCAACTGTGGAAAGAACCCTGACTAAGCAATGTCCCAATATCTGTGCTGTAACAGAAAACAAACTGAACAACTGCCTTGGGGTCAAGAGTTAAGAAACCAACCCCACAATGAGCTCACTGGGCCAAGCACACACCACGGAGCCTTTCCCCAGAGATTTCCTTACATGTGGTAATTCAATACTAAATTTTCCCTTGGTGCTGATCACGTATTTAAACTGCAGTTCTTTTACTTGACATATTCTTTTTTTAAAAAAAACCTCAGGAGACTGTTGACAAGAGTAACTGCAAGAAAAGCACATATCTTAAGCCAAAAGATTCTTCGAAAACTTAAAAAACTACCAGCCTTGTTGAAGTGACTAGAAAAGCTGAAGAAAACAAATCGTTATTTTAAACTCATATTCAGATCTTATTTATCAAGCACTTACTCTATTCACAGAAGCCACTGGATCTAATTGTCACATGTCACACGAAGTAGGTTGAGTTTCTTCATTTTAGAAATAGGAAAACTAATTTGAGGTTCCAGAGCATGCGAGTTTGTTCCTGAACTAGCTGATAAGCTTTTTGAGGGGAGCCCGTGTATAGTCAGTCAATCCTACAGTGTCTTCCGTGGTCTCAAAGAAGAGTATGTGTTCAACGAATGCTTACTGAGCCTCAAAATTAAAATTTCCCACCCTTTTGTGGAAGACATACCTTTGCTAATTTTTCTCTTCCTTATTAACCAGGAGTCCTCTCCACTTACCTCTGAACTGCCACATGACAGCCAGAAGGGGTCCCTCAGGGTTCCTCTTTCAGGGAGGTAACTGATGAGGGGAGTTCTGGACTCCACCTGCAGCTGCTAGACCCCACCTCCCACAGAGCTGCCAGCCAATGAGCGAGCGCAGCAGAGAGCCTGGAGCGTGCAGCCCTGAGAGGCAGGGCACTCCTCTGACCTTCACCTTTGGCTGGTGATCTCCCTGATGGCCCTGCTGAACTTCCCCCAGTCTACGCCAGAATGTATCGTGCAGTCCTCCTCACCTTCCTTTCCTTCTCCACTCTAGGATCAGACTTCCATCACAGTCTGAGGACCCACCCAGCTCCCTCCCCATTTTACATGCATATGTCTTCCCCTCAATTCATTCTGGGCACATTTACCCCTTGATATCTGCTTCTTGGAGGACTGGGGACTAACATACCCCATTTTTTTTGCTTTAATAACTAATTTATGATCTTCATTCACTTCAGAGTATTTAGTGAGCACCTATTGTATGCTGGGCATGCGGTGGTGAACAACAAAGGCTGGCGGGTTAAGCAAATAATTACAAAACTTAAAAGCAGACGGAGCTATGATGAGAGGCAGCAGGGAAACCTGGTCTAATCTGTGGGACTGAGAGAATTCCCTAGAGCAGAGTGATTTCATCTGAGACCTGAAGAATGAAGAGTTAACCAGGCAAAGGCGTGGAGTATTTCAGGCTTATGGAACAGAAGCAGCAGAGGCTCTGAGGTGGTCAGAAGCTCGACAAATAAAAAGACATAAAGGCAGGAGAGGGGACTGAGGAGGAAGGCAGGGCCCATCTCGGGAGGCCTTGTGGGCCGTCTTGAGTACACGGGAAGATTATTTATCTTTCTAGGGTGTAAGTTCTTTGAAAGCAAGTACCCCGTATTGGCCCTATTTGCTGGGTCTATTACAATGCCTGAAACAAAGTAGGTGTTCACTAAATATTTGTTGAACCAACATAATAGAAATCAATGAGGAAATAACTCGGTTGTTGCATTATGATCTCTAACATTAAGGATGTGGCAAATTAGCCAAAAGCATCAACCAGAAGGAGCTTCTGTCCCCTGCTGGCTGATGTGACTGATGATAACAAAGAGGATGATCGTTCCCGGGCACTGGTCCAATCCTTAAAGAGAATTAAGCAGAGAGTTGCCACAGCAGTGGGCACTAAGGTGGGTAAAGCATGCCCTGGATCAGACTGCCTCATTCAAATACTGGCATTGCTACCTCCTACCTGGGTGGCCTTGAGCAAGTTACCTAACATCATCACATCCTAGTGTCCTCAAGTATAAGGCAAAGCTGATCATGGGACCTCCGTTGGAATGCTGCTGGGAGAAACTGCAGGAAATCACTGTGTAAAGCACCCATAGCAGGCTGCCTGGGGTATAACATGTATTCAAGAAATGGTACCAATTGTTAGTATTCAAACATGGTTCTCTCTGCCAAGATAAGAGAACATTAGCTTGGAGAGTTCCCAAACCAGGGTGAGTTGTCATAAACCATCTGTTATCAGAACTGCGTGGGATCACTCGTAATGCAAGAGGCCAACTTTTGGGGACCAGCTGGGTGGGCTGAAAACAAACCCTGGGACCTGGCCAAGAGACCATGCCCAGACATGCACTTTACACACTCGCACTCTGAATCCCACATTAGTATTTAAGTATCGATTTGAATATTAGACCAGACTGTGCCACAAATATGTAGGTATATGCAATGGGCTCACAGGACAGGCAGTGGCTGGGGGAAGAAGGACATACTGATTCTAGGTGTTCTGTCCTGAAGGGTAGAGGTTGGGCCATTAGGCTGCATTTCAGAAAGCAGAAGGCAGCTCCATGAGCAGACACAGCTTGATCCCTGCCTTTCGGGTTTATTTTCCCATGCCGGACATTGCAATGCAAGCCCAAGTTAGAAGAAAGTGCCTGTGGAATTAAAAAAGGATGGAAGGAGGAGAAATACCTGGCTCCGTCCCCAGGCACTGTGTCCCAGCTGGCTCCAGCTGCCTTGGAATTAAGCAGGGTAGTTGGGATGTAATCGCCCAGGCAGAGACACGAGGTATTTGAGCCTACGTGCACTGCGGCACACAGCACCAGGCGGGGAGGGACTCTGTTTAGTGAGTGCCCATCTGATAACAGCCTGGATCCTTAAGATGCCAGCTGCTTGCCAAGCTGGACATGTCCATACAGTGCCACCCAGAGGTCCAGAAGACAGTACAAATAGCCTGTTATTGACTCAGCCTGTGTTAGTCTGTCATCTGCACCAAGTCAGTCTTGGAAAAGGCTGGCATAGAGGCTGTATCCAGGAATCCAAGAATCTATAACGGAGACTGTCAAATTTTAAAGGGACTCTCTGATGGCAATTTCGAGGTCAGTGGTTGAGCCTGGGCCTTCTTACTAGAATTTGGCACTGGAGCTCAGTCCTTCCTAAGAGTATTCTTTTCTATGCCTCCTACTGTCTCCAGGCCCTGCAAATGCTGGCTTTCTTGGTGCTCTCTTCTTTAGGGTATAGCATCCATCAAGGCCTGAAACCTCCCCATTTCTCTAGGACATAAGAATATTAATCATGGCCAATACATATATAATACTTATAGCAGCCTCTTACTGCTCTAAATGTTACAAGTATATTTTAACTCATTTACGCATCACAGAAACCCTATACGTACAACTATTTTCCCATTTAACAGGTGAGGAAACTGGGGCACCAAGAGGTTGAATAATTTCCCTGAAGTCACATAGCTATTAAGGGACAGAGCCCGGAAGCAAGTCCGGGTAGTTCGGCCCCAGAGTCCACGCTCTTATCCATTAAGCTCTATTTCCTCTCTATCCATGACCAATTTCCTACTGATTAAAAATTTTTTAAAAGTATATTCCTAGGCCTGTTTTTCCAGAATAAACTCGCTCTAGAGCAGAGCTACAATTTTATAACTTCTGATGTTGTGTAGAGTGAAACTGGGAAATGTTTACAGATTAGGAGAGTCTGGAGAGGCCGAACAGCTCCAGGACTTGATATCGGCATTGAGACTGAGAACTCCGATGCTTTTAGCCAAGCGAGCAGGTGGAAAAAGTATATCTCTTGGTGCAAGTTTTTGCCTAGGAGTTTCTGGTTTAAAAGAGACATAACTTAGACCAGTTCCCAACTGCATAACTGGGAAAAGCAGCTACTGACTCAGTTTGTTTATAGCACGGCCTCTCCACAGGGCCTTGCAAATATAAGCTCTGTGTCCAAATTGGTGAGCCATTCCCAGGAATTTGTCCTGGAAGGAACTCCTTGCAGCCACAGACACGAAGGGAGGGGTTGAACATTACTAAATACTGACTCAGCTAGGATTTAGCCCTCACAGAAAGCCCAGGGTGTCATTGTTATTTTTCCCCTCTTATAGATGAGAATACTGAGGCCTGGAGATCTGATACTTGGCCAGCGTAAGTCCCGGTAAATCCAAACTCAAACCTCATCTGATTGCAAAGGAGGGAAGGAGTCAGTGCCAGTCCAAGTCCAGCTTTTCCAGGAGCCATTTCTCAGACCTACAGCAGTACCTCTTTTTTGAACACCTATCCTGGACCAGTCTTGTTAACCAACCAGACTATAAATTTGCGGGTAATGACTGTGGGTGAAATTTTATTTCAGGCCATCCCTGGGTATTTCAGAATAGAGAAACTAGGAGAGGTAAAGACATAGAACCACAGCCTGGTCTTCTGGTCAGGGCAGGTCACTCACTTCATCCCCAGAAGGTGCCAGCTTGCCTTTACAAGTTGCTGAAGCATTAGCCTTCATGTTACTCTTGCCCTCCTTGGTCAATCTCCTTAAAACTCCTTGCAGCTGGATCCAGACATTGCATCCCCCAAAGTAAGTAACTATCCTGTACTGTCACTAACTTGGGTTTGGCACAAGAGGAAAGGTAGCTGAGTTTTAATTCTGCTTCGGCCTTACTGTCCCACCACACTGCAGGCCCCTCCTCCTGGTGTGGGGCCATCCAACATGGGACACAAGGTCTAATCTCAACCCTTCCTGAACCTCAAACACTTCAGACTAGAAATAACGCCACGCAGCAGGCACACTCAGACATGCCTGCATCATCACCAAGTCAGAGCCAAGATACATTCCAGGAGAACTTACAAGGCAATAAGCACTCTCGAATTTAACAAAAAAGCAAGAGGGCTGGGTGTTTCCTTCCCTCCCCAAAGCTAAGACACAAAAGCTTTTCTTGTATTAAAGAACCTGATTCTCTCAGTCAACATCAATGTCAACAACAGTGATCAGGGTACATTGGGTCATGTATAAAAGACAACAAGATGAAGGTCTCATCTCCATCCTATCACCTCTCCGGAATATGAGGTAACAACCAGGCTGTCAGCTGACTGCTTCAAAGGCACAGGGGGTATTAGGCTGTTCCAGGTCCCCTGGGAACATTTTTCCTGGAAGGAACACTACCTCATGCTACGATTTACCACAAAAACAAAGCAGAGACCGGTAGAGACAGCTCTAAGATAAGATGATAAAGACTTCACTTATAGCCCCTTCCTGATGCCTCTGAGCTACTTGGATCCCAATGATGAGATAGATAATGAGGCCATCTTGTGCTCAGCCCTTTTCTGATCCCACCTCCTTTCACTAAAACTCATCCTTCCAGTGTGCTGTTCCCTCTACGCTTTCGGAAGGGACAATGCCTCTGGCCAGTGACTCCAAAGGAATATGTCGGTGCATTCTCACATATTGCAGGGCAAGGATCATCAGGTTCTCTCCTCCTCCTCTTGGTTATATGAGCAACTTAAATGCAGGTAACTCTCTCAAGTGGGACTCACAGTTCCAGCTTCATTCTAGACTAGTGACATGTGAGCTGTGATGCCTTCAAATCCTAATTTCTCAGGTGTTTCCTCCACTGCTCCTAAGATCCATTGAAAAGAACATTAACCTAAGTCAGGAGTCCTAGGTGAGAACCATAAGTTTCTTTTGCCAATCCTGCCATGTCCAGCCCCTCCTCTAATTGCAGTCCCCTCCAATTTTTTGGTGACTCTGGTTACTCTTGGTGCAATGCTTCACCAGGGACGTGTGTTCCTTCTTTGGTCAAAAAGGAAAAGGAACTGAAGACAAGGGGTGGGGCTCACTCCCCTGCTCTCTGGCACTGTCACCATCTCTCCACAGGTCATCCCCCATCTCTGTTGGAAGCAAGCAGACCGGAACAGCCCCCAGAGGCCATAGAACTAGTTCAGTGTTTTCCGAACAATAGGTGATAAAGAACCAGTTTATTTTTTTATATTTTCTAATATGAACTGGAGCTTTTGTAAAATAAAAATGAGTTATTAAAAATGATTTAAAATAAAAGACATACAAGATACAAGCCCAACTTTTTTATTAGTCATAAATTATTCTAGCATATTGCTATGAGAGTTTCTAAACACTTGCTTTCAATTTCTTCCCTTGTCCCCAGACCAGCACAAGTTTGAGCAACCCTGCTCTGACTTAAGGTCTTTGCCATTTACTTGACCACTTTAGATCCTGGACCTGTCGCCTCTGCAAGATGGGAGAACAGACAACCTCTCAGCGAGTCAACAATGCCCCACATCTGTGTATTCCAGGGACTTATTCCTGATCCTTCCTTAGGTTCTAGAAATATTCCCAACATTACAATAATGCTACTTCCTGTGGAGGGGATTTGTCTGCATTTCTTACTGCTGATCTAGAGCTACCTAACTTTAGAGAAGCACCTTGGAAAGCAAAGAAAGAAATGTATGAGAGAGGAATGGGCAAATGCTGGTAGGTCACTGTCTTGAACTTCCTATGTAGAACCAAAGCATATTTGAAAAGTATCCTGAAAACACGTGAAAGATCTAATAATTATTATCATTGGGACTGGCGAGTCATGGCCCAGGGTGGTTCATGCAAGTGCTAGCAGCCCAATTGGCTGCCATTAAAAAAAGCCTACCATTGGAACCATGAGACGGTTATTCCCTAACCAGCTACTGACAGGAACAGAGAGTGAGTTTGTCTGCAGCACTCAGGGGGGTCTGGGAATTAACCAGGAGAAAATGGTGGCCCAGTTAAAATACTTTCTTTACTTCCAGAGAAAGCAAAGAAACCTCAGTGTCTGCCAGAGCAAAGGATCAACTGCACTTTAGGGACAAAATTGGGTGTGTTTGTGTTTCAGTAGGGGAAGCCGAAAAGGGAGGTAGAGCATGAGGTAGAAATGGGCTGGGACTCCATTCCGTAGAGGCAATTTCTAGAACAGCTTTATTGGTGTATAATTGACATCTAGTACACTCCACATATTTATGACATACAACTTGACAAGCCTGACATGCATATACACCTGTGAAACCATTACTGCAATCACAATAATGAACATAACGTCGCAACTCAAACGTTTCCCGGTGCCCTTTGGTTATCCCTGCCCCTGCCTCTTCCCTGCCCCAGTAACAGGCAACCAGTAATCTCCTTTCTGTCACTATAGACTGGTTTACATTTTCTAGAATTTTACATAAATGTAATCATACCGTATGTACTCTTGTTTGGCCTGACTTTTACCCTGGGACTAAGATTTTGTTAAGGGAATTTTATGAAGATTTGGGCTTTCCCTTACAGTGGAGTTTGCTGTTATCTTAGGATATATTGTTTTTCTTTTTCCTCTCAAATGGAGAGTAACAAAAAAAATTCAGCCATTGAAGATTCTTAAATGACAAAAAGGATTTTGCAATATTCAGGGACTTTGGGCTGTGAGGAACAAGGAGAAAGAGACCTGGGATCACCATTCTTGCCCAAGATAATTCTCATGCCATCCTCACTCTCAATTTCCTGTTCAGTTTGTTTCTTTCCCTGTGTTAGGAAATGGTCTGAGGAGAATGTTCCCAGCGCGGTTGTGATTTTCCTTTTAAAAATCACTAAAAGGGAAGATTACGCTGCGACCACAGCCAGAGTTATTCTTTCATTTTTGCATTCATTCATTCAGTCACTCACCATACATGAATTAGGCAGCTTCTGTAAGCTGGGCATCATACTGTGGATACAGAGACATGTCAGAACGTATAGGCAGACGTGCTTCCTCCTTTCACAGAGTTTTAGGGCATACAGGCTTCATGGCTAGGTAGTTTTACCACAGACTCCTTAATAATAAACGAGATTAGACATGGAAGACAGGTCAACATAGCAGCTGGGGCCAAGCTGCTACCATCATGGAGACTAGAAGACAGGACTGAATGAGAAGGTGGTGACGGAGGAAGTGCTATGCTTCGTAGACTGTCGGGAAGCACAGCGCCCCACTGACAGTGACAGAGAAGGCAGCCCCAGGTCCTCCGTGTGGGGCAATGAGGACATAGCGGGTATGGGGAAAGTAGGGAGCATGCCTTCCATCCCTCAGAACTAGCCTTGACGGACGCATTGCTGCTTCCCTGCCAGAAAGGAAAGAAACCTGTTTTTCTAAATAGGTGACAGTGGCCTAACAAAAGAAAACTTCTTTAAAAGGGTACAGTGGTGCTTATTCCCAGTCCTTCTGTCATAAAGTGACACTGAAAGAACATAAGTGAAAATAGGATACAAAACTGAATGAGTAAGATGGCGATTACAATAAATCAAACAATCTGTTATATAAAAGGGAAGGGTCTAGCAAGGAAATGCCCAAATAAATCATACTTAAAATATTAAAAACCATTTGTTTGTGTCTTCTTTGAATTTTCTCTAATGGGTATTTCGCTATTAAATTTTTGAAGAATTAATCTGAAACACATTCTTCATTGGAAGTCATGGTTTAACAGCCAAAGGAAACCAAAGCCCACAGTCTGAATTTGCCTGTAGTTTAGAGAAAAGTCTGGAACCATGGAGAGACTTTGGGAAAACCAGTGACAGAGGAAGGATAAGACCTTGCAAAAGGGCATATGCCAGACTAGAGGCTCCACCCTGAGGTGCAGGAGTGAAGGAGAGATGCAAATAGAAGTGGGGGCTGGAGTCTGCCTGGAGAGTAACGCGAGGCAGGCATGAGTGTATAGACAGCTTCCGAAAGTCCAGAACCAGTGAGGCCAGGGCCTGTCTGGGTGACCGTGACAAAGTTTGGGCCTCAGGATCCTTGCTTATTAAATGGAAAACCGGGACGAAGTATCCTTTCAGCTCCCTTCTAACTCTAAACAGAAGTCTGAATATATAGGAATCTGATTTGTATGATTCATTTCAGCATCTATCCATTGAAGACTTCCAGTGTCTGAAGCAGTGTGGTTAACAACCACAACATCCCCTTTGATGTAGCTCATGTGATTCAGAAACAATTGAATGTTAGTTACTAAATGGATAGTGATGCACATTTTCCAGAAACACAGTTGTGCAAAATCAGTCCCTGATTTGAGCAAGGGCTAAGAGAGCAAATCTGCCTCTTTTATAATGCGACAGTCCATTCTGGCTAGGGACATCAGGAAAAGGATTCTTCAGGAACTGTGGAATAGAAATTGACCCACTCCTCAGCAGGAAGATGCCAAGGCACTGAGAAAAGGCCTGCTGCCCTCACGGGCAACACTAGTGGAAGACGTGTTCCCATCTTTCTCCCAGAGCTACCTCCAGTCACCAACTGTTGGTTAAAGTTAGAGGTAAGCTGCTGTCTGTCGGTGAGAAACGTGAAAACTCAGGCACAGATGGGTGGAGCAGGAAGCTGAGGAAAGAAGGTCAGGGAGAAAACAAAGGGGTTTCCTGAGATGAATCACTGCCTTCTGGGAAACACTTTCAGAAGCCATCACAAAGTTCCTAGCACCTGTCCAAGCCTGTACTTTATGCTTAAAGTTGCAAATGAGGTACTAAGCCGCACAGGACAGCCCACATACACAACAAAGGTCTGAGACAGAGCCAGCAGTGGCACATGTGACAATTCACACATCACCTTCAGGAGTATCCAGGGTGCACCGTGGCTGGCTTGAAGACTCCAACTCAAGTGCTTCTTTCCTTGACATGGAGCAAACTTTATGCTACTGCTTCCTTCAATAGCCATAGGTTGGATTTTAAGATAAAGGTTTCTTTTCTTCTCTTTTTCCTATTGCCCTGTGATTATAGTCAATGAACATCAGATAAATTTTTAAGTGTAAAAAGCTTACTGAATCTAGAAAAACACAGATATGACCATAAACCTGGGCCTACAAGGCAAAATGGGAACAGTCTCTCGGGCCCCACATGGGACGAATTCCTTTTCTTGGTTTCTGTTGCTCTGAAAACAAAACCAACATGTATTTCCTCACCCATCAAAAGGGTGCGGGTTATATGTAGTAGGGGGAAAGGCACACAGGCAGTCTCAGGCCACTAGCAGGTGACCTATGCAACAAAACCGAGAGAGTGAACCAAGACATAAGAAGACATGGGAGCCCGAACTCAGGGGATCCAACTCAGAAGGGAAGTGCAGGAAAATTCCAGGTGGATGACAGAGAAAACAGGTAGCAGCTCCGGACAGCCACCAGTGCTGGTGGGAGGAGGCGGGCAGGAGCCTCTAGGAGGGCTCTCCCTCTTGAGAAAAACATACCGATGATGTTCACACATAGATCCAGATGTGGTTCACAATCCTGTCAGAGAGCTCTGCATAGGAAACCAAGCAACTAAGCAAATTAAAACAAAAATAAATCAAGTATTAACTCCAGAGGTAAAGAGTTAAATAAGAAAGGAAAGACAACCCTAGTGTTCTACATAGCTCGGTTTTCATGATATTTACATATTCGTAGGAATGTAAAAGCTGAATATTTATTTAATTCACATCACAAAACACTATTATAACCATATTTAAAGAAAGGGAGAAGGAGAAGGGTGTGAAAAATTGGGTGCACAGACCTAAGAAACTAAACCCTCCTCCTGTTTAGAAGTTAATGCATAATATCTAAACCTGAAAAATCAAAAAATAGCAGTACAAGCATGTTAATTTAGGAAATTTTAGGGCTCTTGGACAGATTCAAGTGTGGGACAGAGCAGGCACAGCAGCAAGTATTTCTTGATGTAAGACTTGCACTATTTTGGCTTTCTCAGCAAGCACGTTTCCGATAAGGCCTGTCAGAAAGTATCCAACCATATACTATGAAAAATAGAGACATTGAAGAAGATACAAGATACAAGAAACATTGTACATAGGACAGTGATGCCTCAGTCCTTTCGAAGTAGTTCCCTTGGGACCTCACACAGTTCTACCAATCACCATCAGCTGCTGCACTGTATTTTCCTGAATCTCCTCGACAGTCTGAAATCTCTTCCCTTTCAAAGCTGATTTTAGTTTTGGGAAAAGCCAGAAGTCACAGGGCACAAAATCTGGGCTATAAGGGGGCTGAGTGACCTTGGTGATTTGATGTTTCGCCAAAAAACTCCACAGGAGACATGGGTGGGCATGTTGTCATGACGAAGCTGTCAATTACCAGTTGCCCTTAGCTGTGGCCTTCTGAGTCATCTGAATAGTTCCTGAGGAGGAATGTTCAGGCTTAATGCAAAATGTGATGCAGATTCATTGCTCTACTCAGTCATTTTGAATGTGACAGCCACGTAGTACACATGCTCACTCAAAGGCATCTATGCCCCAACTGACTAGTACAGTGAAGTTGTCATTGTTCACACATGTGCATTCCAGTCCATTCTCCTTGGCTGCCAGGTTACATCAAAGTCCCACAAACCATTCTCATTATATTAACAATGGCTGGAATTTTTCTGGACAGAATCCCCTCCAGAATATCACTTTGGTTTAAAAAAATTTTAATATAGTGTAAAGGCCCATTTTCTCCCTCTTTGTATCAATGCAAAAAGAGAAAGAAAAATATGTTAAAAAATTATGAGTAGAATGAAATCATTTATAATTATATCTATTGTATGCATAGAAAAGTATTTAAAATGACATAGATCAAGGTATTAACAGTGACAAGCACTGTGATAAAATTATAACATTTTCTACTTTTAAAATTTTATTTTATTTATCAATGCTACATTTTATCTTAATATATTTAATAACATTTAACAGAGATAGTATATTGTCTCCACCAAACAATAATAAAGCCTTTAAAATGAAAAAGAGAAGGAGAAGAGGAAGAACAGAAGAAGGATGGAAAGGTGGATTCAAGTTTGGAAATCAGGCCCTGCCACTTGCTAGTTTTTTTTATATTAGGTACATTTTTGTTCTTTTGGGACTTCTGGTTCCTCAGTCATAAAATGGGAATACTGCTACCTGTTCTGTCTCCCTGGAGAGTTACTGTGAGAGGTCATTGCAATAGTTGCACAAAGCTCCCCAAATGTAAAGCACGTTATTGAAAAAATTAGATGTGGTAAGGACCACAGAAGAACGTGCAAACTGGAGGAATTTTGTACTTCACACAATCCTCGATGGCACCAACTAACCTTTTTCCCTAGAAGGGTCACACACTCAGAGCCCCCTCAAGCCACCACAGGGAAATCCCTCTAAAGCCCCTTCCTGGGAGACCTGGCAGAAGGCTGAAACTCAAGGACACTTCCTTGTACCTGTCCTTGTTTCCTTTCTTTCAGGGGCAACCTTGCTGAATCAAATCTTCCATAGCCAAGCCCCGACCCTTACTCAGAAACCTTCCATTTTCTAGGATACACTGACGTGCCCTCATTCCTCACCAGGCCCACTCCCTTCAACTGTAATCACTGTCCCCACCCCCATTGCCACTTCTTACTCCCACCTGACCTATCCATTTGGATGCTGCCACATTGGGATTTTGCACAGGGCCTTGGAGAGGGACTCGAAGTTGTGTTCTTCCAAGGACCTCTGCAAGGATAAGAGGCCTTACTCCTGAGGACATTCCTCTTAGAACTAGGTTGCTTTGAAAGGCCCAGGATTCAAAAGTCTACAGTGGGAAGTGAGTATATTTAAAATTAAACAAGTTTCATCCAAAGCTTTGGAAGTCAGTTAGTGGTCCTTCAGCCAAATGGTAAATCCCAAACCACCAACCCATGCTATGACTAGCTCCTTACCGTCAAAGCCATTTGCCCTGCAGTGATGCAAAGAGATGCTCTAAAAAGGATCTAGAATAAAAGAAACTAGGAATTGTTAGAGGACTCAATTCCCAGTCTCATCTCTGCTTCTGACTAGCCATGAGATCTTGGCAAGTCATTTAGCCTCTTTAAGTCTCAGCTTTCTCATCTATAAAATGAGAGAATAACCACACTGGTTTCGTGCAAAAGGAACAATCCTCTTCTGAAGATGTGCTCGCAGCTTCTACCATCTTTGGTTCCTCTGTTGGTTTTCTAGAGTTTCCTCTTACTCTGTAGTCTTGTCTCACACTTTGCTTCCACCATCATCTTGGTAGCTCTCTGTCGTCTTGCTCCACCTCCAGGTGCAGGAAAAACATGTCCCTGAGCAAAAAGAGAGCAGAGCTGCCTCTGCCTCCCCAGGGACCAGACACCAAGGCTCTCCTCTTCCCCGCGGGCTCCCGCCTTAGCCAGCTGTCTTCCAAGGGCAAGCTAGCTGGCAGTAGGAGCCACTGACCACATGGAGGGACGAGACATCCAGGAGCTGCCGTAGGGCCCTTGACGGAGCAACAGGACAGTTTTGGTAATTGCAAGGATCCTCTCTTTGCATAGAAATGATTATAGAGAGCTCTTTGATTTTTTAAAACTTAATCGTCAAAGTTATAAACTTGAAAATCTAGGTCTTCCTTAAACTCTTAAATTCACTTTAGAGATATTATTACTCTTTATAAATATAGCAAATGTTAATTATCTTTAAAAGGCCTCTTAATTAATGTTTGATTCCATTTGCAAATTTAGTTTATGAAACTCATTCATTGTTTATATATTCAAAATATTTAATATCTCAGAGGTATGTAAGTCAATTGTCTAAAAACCTCTTACAGCTCTAATAAATTAAACTTTTAAATATGACAAACTTAGAGACTCTCAAATATTTTAACACTAATAGTAATTATAGAATATCTTTTAATTTAAAATCACAAAACTAAATTAATTTCTTAATTACATATTTAAAATTGTTATCAAAAAATGATCATTATTCTAATGGGAAAATTTCCAGTTTTAAATATGGCAAATACTGAAAATATCAAATGCGTACAAGGTAACAAAAATATAGTAAGTGTGATGATTATGTTAAACATTTCTGCATTTATTTATAAATTTTCACAGGATCAAAAATGCCTACCCAAAGTCCATAGTTTACACTGCGCTTTGTTGTACATTCCATGGGTTTACACAAATGTATCACGGTCTTTGGGTGTTTATGATGTGTCAGTACAGATTCATCAAGTACAACAAATGTACCACTCTGATGGGGGATGTGGATAATAAGAGAGGCTATTTACCTGTGGGGATGGGGGGAGTATGGGAAATCTCTGTACATACCCCTCAGTTTTGCTGCTCTAAAACTGAACATTAAACTGCTCTAAAAACATAAAGTCTTAATTTGTGAATATAGCTCACCCTCTAAGGAAATGATGCCATCGTAAGTAGTCCTGGGTTATACTCCCCGGCAAGTTTGGGGGTGCCATCTCAGCTGGATTAGCTTATCAACCAGAGAGGCCCCTGGTAGCAACACCACAGGTCCCTGCCTCACCCAGCTGTCACTTCAGGCCTGTTTCTGAGTTGTCTTGTTCCCACAGCCAACCTCCCAGAGACTCAGGTAACGCCATACCCGACTCTTCTCTCCCAGCTCACCACTTCATCAGTGTCAACCAATCTATTAGCTGCTCTGTTCTATTCTAAATTTTTTCTTATTAACTCATTAATCCTTTTAGCACAGATATTTCAATGCCATCCCATGGAATTCCTCACAGTTTTGTCCAACTCTGTTTTCAAGGTTCCAAGTTGACACCACTTCTACACTGACTGGTAGAAGAAGATGGAGTAGATAAAGTATAGTTAAATTTCTAGATGGCTTTCACCATAGCACTTTCTTCTCCCAAAGGATCAGGGAATAAGCTGAGAAAAAAATGCACTCTTCACCATAGTGGGACAACCCAGTCACTTCTCATCCACCTGACCTCAAAAGTCTCCCTGTGGAGTTCTGAAGGCCTACCGATGTCTAGGCAATCCAGGGTCAGTTCACAAAGCCAAAGGGCTTATCAGGTTGGCATGTGATTTTGCTTCTCTCTCTTACACACACTCACACACACAGCCCTCTATATAATTGATCCTGTGTGGTCCTGACCACAGGTTTACAATCATTCTCAATTGTATCCTGAGGTCAGACACTTCAAACTGAAATCCCTAAGCAGGTTACACTAATTCTACCTTATCCTTCAGCTGTTGACAATGGAGCTGCCTCCTCTCTCTCTCTCTCTC